>JASVEL010001987.1:0-105939 GCA_032618575.1 Nicotiana noctiflora | reverse complement strand
GCCCGTTATTTTTTAAATACAATTTTTTTTTCTTTAAGTTCTAACCTAAGGAAAGATAAATATTCAAAGTTAAAAAAATCTTATTGAAAAAATTTCACAAAACTTTATAACTTTTTATATTCCAATATATTATACATCGTCCATTCCAGTTTATGTAAACCTATTTTCTTTTTGGGCCGTTTAAACTTAATTTGGAAATAATTTAGCTTAAACTTATAATTTTACCCTTAATAAGAAACTTTTATAATAGCACAAATACTCTTGACTCTTTTTTGACTTGTTTAGAACTACAAATTCCAAAAGTCCTTATTTTTTCTTAAACTCGTGTCCAGTCAAATAGGTTCACATAAATTAGAACGGAGGGAGTAATAAACACTAAAAAGGTAAAAGACACGATTATTTCATTCATTAAAAGTCGAACTTCAAAACAAACTATTCAAGAGAACGTCCATGACACTTATGGATATCCAACACATTATCTTAATCAAATACATTTGAATCCGCTTGTGAGAAGGTTGTCTTAACATTTTCACTTTCATCTACATCTACAATTTGTTTTCAATATTAACTAGTTAAATATTAAGAATAATTATAAATTTTTAAAACTAATTAACGCTTTATAACTTTGATCTTTTAATGTGATGAGCTAAATAAACTTTAAGCTTGGGATACTCTTCTTGTTATTTTTATGCCGTACTTTTTATATTTTGTATATTTTAAATACGTATTTTTATTAGGCCTATGGGCTGGCCCAGCCTAGCCCTAGTCAAGCCTCATGGGCCACGGGCTTACTCGAGATCAGGCTTAAAAGCCTCATTTTTAAATGGGTTAAAAAAGTTCTAGCCGACCTTGCTAAATCACGAGCTGGGGTGGGCCGGCCCACGGGCCAAGCCCATATTGACGGCTCTAATTTTACATTTGTGGTTGGTATTATATTACAAAGGAATTTCTACCTCCTATAATAAATGTTGATACCTTATTTATTTTAGATAAATACCCTTTTAAATTATATTCTATAGATACCTTTTGATTTTATAGCCAAATATCTATTTATGGTTACCTCCTACTCTTAAGCCATAAAATACTCTTTGTATTATTTTTTTCTCTCATTCTCTCAGATTTGTCTCCACCCTCTCTCTCTCAGTGGTATCTCTCCCTCAACCGCCCATGTATTATTGTTGTAATTCTTCTTCTTCGGATGGTGCCACTAATTCTCTAGATCCGAATTGACAACACTAATTCTATACAATTAGTGTTTATTCTGCCTTAACTGCCCATGTATATCTCTACAATTATTATTGTAATTGGTCGTGATGGTGCCACTAGTTCTCTACAATGTAGAAATTGACAGGGAAACCTATTATAATTGCTAGCCAACCAATGTTTACATACTACTAAATTTTTAGTAGTACATTTTTTGTTGTAGTGAAGGATGAAGACGATCCATCAACCCCGTTGTAACACATTAGTATCCATTTTTTAGCTGTTTTGCCGCAAATTACTTGAATAGATCCATTAGGGTTTTAGGGGGTTTCATTGTAATTCACTGTATCTCGTTGTATTCCATGTATTTCATTGTATTCAATATCTTTTTTTCCATTGTATTTCAATGTATCATGTTGTATTATGTGTATTTTATTATATTTACTATCTCGCTATATGCCATGAATATATTCATATGTTTTACAATTAATTGAAATTATGTATTCAGATGTATTATATAATTTTTCTGAAGATTGCTATATATTTGGGGTATTTTTCTATTGAGAATCATTTTTATAACTGAAAAGACACAATTTATGTATTATAATTGAGTTTGTTGAGTTATATTAGGAGTCAATTATATTAATTGATTTACTTTCCGTTTTAAAAATAGTGTAATCCCCTATTTCACGCCGTGAATACAGTTGAATATAATAATATGTCCATTTGTAATCCCATGTTTCACTCCATGAATACAGTCGAATACAACAACTGATTAGCTTGACTTCCCTGATTCATGCCCATTTTTGCTACTGTATTCATGAATACAATAGCTTAAATAGATCAAATACATCTTATAACCAGATAGAAGGTATCTATAATCTGTAATACAGTAAATGGTATCTATAAATGGCTAATTACTATTAAAAGGTAGTGCTTTATGAAAATTTCTCTATTACAAAAAATATATTTAAAATCCACAAATATATTATCTCATAAGCCCTTATGTAACGCTTGCTTGCCGATTTAAATAGTCATAGGAATTAGTGTTGATGGGGAATTTGCATATCAAATCAAATATACGTCTTAAGCATGATTATTGATAGAGCTATATGGTGTATTTGGTATGAAGAATTTTTTTTTTAATTCATATTTTGTTGGCTTAAATATTGAAAGTATTATTCTAATTAACTTATTTTCCTTCAATTGGTGTAAAATGACTTCCCTACAAGAGGAGGAAAAATAATTTTCAAAACTTTCTTCAACCTTCTCCGCCCCGTACTCCCCCTACCCCCAATATACTCCCTTGCCACCCCGGTTGTCACGACCCTAGTTCACCAATCGTGAATCTGTCATGACGGCACCCAGTCTTCGAGACTAGGTAAACCTAACACGATGCGGAATATATAATTTCATGAACAAAAAATAAGATAACAGCGGAATAATGTAAATGAAATGTAATAAGTGCCGCTCGGCACATACATTTCGTCAAATACCACTAGCAACATACTACCAAGACCCAGAAACCCACGGGCAACACAGACTAAAAAGAGTACAACTGTGGCTCTATACATCAAGAATGTCTATACAACAAAAATAAGGGAAATAACTGATATCACTATTGAGAATAGAAGGGGACTCTTCGGATCCGCGGAAGTAGCAGATCGTACCTCAAGTCTCCTAAAAGTGCTGCTAAATCACCTAAATTGTGCCTGATCTGATGTACCTAGATCTGCACAACAAAAGTGTGCAGAAGAGTAGTATGAGTACAACACGGCGGTACTCAGTAAGTGCCAAGCCTAACCTCGATGGAGTAGTGACGAGGAAAGGTCAGGGCCCTACCGAGAAGTAATAACATAATGATAATAATAATATCGAGCAGCTCGAATAAGAATAAGACTGAAATAATAACAAGAAAATAAATACTGCAACCGTCTACAATTAAACTAATAAAGAGCAACCAACACAACAAAAATACAAATCAACAAGCCCAGGATCTCCGGGAGTTGAACCCGCAGCCCCTCGCTATGTTCATCAACTCAGGATCATCGGGAATTGAACCTGTAGTCCATACATCATTATCTTGGGGTCTCCGAGAATCGAACCCGCAGCCCTCGGATCTTCGGGAATTAAACCCGCAGTCCGTGTCCCAATATATCAGGATCTCCGGGAATTGAACCCGTAGTCCGCATCTCAATAGCTCAGAAGCTCTGGGAATTGAACCCGCAGTCCGTATCTCAATAACTCTGGTCTTCGTGAATCGAACATGCAGCCCTTGGATCTGCGGGAATTGAACTCACAGTCCACAAACACAAACACAATCAATAAGAGGAAAACACAAAGAAATATGAAATACATAGCTACAATTTACACCTAAACCAATATCAACAAGTTCCAGGAATATTCAATTAAGACAAGTAAGGCACTTAGATAGATAATCCTATCTAATCATGCTTCTCTAACTCACACTAGATAAATCTCACAATTGAAACAATTAAATAACAAGGATATCACTATTTGAACAATTCAAGTAAGGTGATTTTTCAACAATCTGCGCAAGTACACGCCCATCACCTCGCGTACTAGGCATTAAAATCAACACATAATGTCCTAGGGGAGAAGGTTTCCCCCACGCAAGGTTAGACAAGTCACTTACCTCAATTCCGGTATAAAACCGCTAAGAAAAGACTCTCTTCCCACGAGTGTCCAACTCCGAGTGGCCCGAATCTAGTCAAACCAATTACAAAGTGTAAATAACATCGCAAGTAACCAATTACGATGATAAAATTACAGCTACGACGCGAAAGTGGGTAAAATGACCAAAGTACCCTTGCATCCATCGACTCGAAATTGAAATATTTTTATGTTTTCAGAACCCTCGTACTCTCACGAGTCTAACCATATAAAAATCTCTCAAATCGGAGGTCAATTTCTCCCTCATAACCCAATAGTTTGGTCTCGAAACTTTCACCCAATTTCACATTAAAAACTGAAATTAAAAGGTAAATTTAAAAGGGGATTCGTGGAAATTGATCAAAACTGAGTGAGAAACACTTACCCAAATCACCCAGGTAAAAATCCCTTCAAAAATCGCCAAAGCCCGAGCTCTAGAAGTCAAAATGTGTTAATATGAAGAAACCCTCGAAATTGGGATTTAATTTGTCTGCCCAGGCATTTTACTCTATGCGATCGCATGAACACTGTTGCGATCGCATAGAACAAATTTTTGACCCTCACCAAATTACATTATGCGATCGCTTAGACCATAATGTGATCGCACAGCCCATCTAGGTAAATCTATGCGATCACATACAATGCCCCGCGATCGCATAGAACAAAAGTCTGGGCTTGGGACCCCTACTCTTTACACTCTACGATCGCATGGTTACCTCTGCGATCGCAGAGCACAACCATCCAAAGCTATGCGATCGCATAGCCCTTTACGCGATTGCATAGAACAAAATTTTGGTCTCCTCCCAAACCTTCTATGCGATCGCATAGAGTATTCGTCTGCAACATATACCAGCAGTCAACAACACTTCTAAGATGCAAGAATTAGTCCGATTGAACCCTCGAATTCATCCCGAGACCCCTGAGACCCCAACAAAAACCACCAACCTACCCCAAAACATGATACGAACTTGTTCCAATCATAAAAGCATGCCCTTAAACACGAAAATCATCAAATCAAGGCGGATTCAAGCCTAAGTTTCAACCAAAACTTCCGAAACATACATGCTATCAAAAACCCGACCAAACGACGTCCGAATCGCCTGAAAATTTGCAGACATATCCAAAATCACCTAAAAAAGCTACTACAACTGTCGGAATTCCATTCCCACTCCTGCATCAAAATTTCACCTATCGATCGGATTTCCAAAAATTCCAAACTTCGGCATTTCAAGCCTAATTGAGCTACAGACCTCCAAAATACATTCCGAACGCGCTCCCAATCCCGAAATCACCTAACGGAGCTAATGGAACCATCGGATTTCCATTCTGAGGCCGTCTTAGCACTGTTCTGAATACAGGCCATTTTTAAACTATAAAGCTCTCATTTAGGGACTAAGTGTCCCAAAACTCTCCAAATTCTAGAACCGAACGTCCCAGCAAACTACAATAGTAGAAATGAAATTAGGGGAATAGTTAAATTGGGGATGTGGGCGTAAATTTTAAAAAATGACCGACCGGGTCGTTACACCGGTCGAACTCCAGATCCTAACCTACCACTTTGTATTCCACCCCCCCCCCCTTCCCCTTCCCCTTCCCCTTCCCTCCATCCCTAACCCCACCAACTCCCGCCAACCCTCCCCAGCTCAAACTTCGTAATCCAAAGTGGCACAGTGTTAGCTTTCGAGTGTGAAGGTCGGGGTTAAGGTCGTGGTCGGGGTTGAGGGTTAGGGGTCAGAGAAATAAGCAAGAAACTGTTGGTTTCACTGTGTTAAAATAAAACTGTTAGAAAATCAATAAAGGTAGAAGAATGAGAATTTCCGAGTCCACAATTTCCTTGTATGTCATTAAGGAATTTTAACCCCCTCTACGTTGCCAAGGTAATGGATTAAATCCTCCCAGGATAAAACGGAATAAACCTTCCTGCAACAATGGCAACACAAACTGCATGATTCCAACGAACTCAAAAAATGGAGCAAAATCACACTTACAAGTTTGAGAGAAAGATATTGCGAACTAGGATGCAATATATTAAGAAATAAAGGAGTTGTAGAGTGTATTTCGTGTGTAAAAGATACAGCCTTGCCTCAGAATTTATAGGCAAAAATCAGAAGAGGTGTCTTGAAAAGGTTCCTTTTCGGAAATAACACCGCCTGCCGTGGTTCAACCGCGATCGCGGCAGAACTGCGGTTAGAGAGCCCCTCTGAATCTCACTGCCGCAATTCTACCGTGATCGCGGTAGAAACTCGGCCAGCGAGGTTTTCTGAACTTTTCAGCAGAGTTTTGGTGTACTTTTAGCAGTGATTTGGTATTTAAATTAAGTATTAAATAATTAAATAAATTGTGTCCAAAAATAATCTTATCGATCGATCATTTGACAAATCCAAAGCCAAAGACGAAGCCGAGCCGAGCAAGCGACAACGACGGCGCGAGGGTTTATTCTCTTCAACTCTTTTTAAGAGCTTTAAGAAGTGATTCTATATATAAGCACAAAAATGTGGTTGTCCCTCACCAATGAGGGACAAAGTGCGACACAAAATTCATTTCTTCAAACATTTATTTTCCCTCCATTTCCAATTCACACTTCTTCTACTTTAAAGCAAAAGCTTAAAGTCTCCAACAATCCCCCACATAAATAGGAATGGTTGTATCAAGAAAGATCATAGATGAAAGCTATGTGATTTTTCAAGTAAGGATTAATCGCATCTGGATAAGTAGGTTTCCCTTTGAACTTTCTGTAGTGAACATATGTTGGATATACTCGGTCAATCGGTATCGTTGAACCGTCAAACTTTTGCGTATACCTAGACAACCATATGTTACACAATTAACCCTTAACTGTCTTGTAGGTCTCATTGTTGTGTTCATTTCAGCCATGAACACCGCCTGGTCTCATAAGTGCATAGAGAACTGGCCTTACAGAATTCTCTTTGAAGTGGCTTCCACTTCACACTTACATAGGTGATTCCTAAACGTATAATCTTTTAGATTGACACTATTTGATAAATACCTCATCAAACTTAGGTAATCATTAAAGAATATGTAAAGTTTTATCCTTGTTACTGAACATTGTCTTTATCATGAGAAAGGACCAAAGATATAAATTTTGACAATGTTGAACCGGTCAATCACAACTTTGTTTGAGCTCATTGAACCTAGATCTCGGAACATCCAAAATTCTAGGTAGAGTTACCGCTATGTTGACTTGTCCCCGGCCATAGTCCCATTCCCTTAGATGATTTCTCAACTCCCTCTCTAGTTAAGCCTTTTGAAAACGGATCCGCAACATTATCCTTTGATCTTACATAATCAATAGTGATAATTCCACTAGAAAGTAGTTGTCTAATGGTATTATCTATTCGTCGTATATGACGAGGCTTTCCATTATACATAACGCTCCCTGCCCGTCCTATTGCAGCCTCACTATCGCAATGTATGCAAATAGGATCCAAAGTTTTTGGCCGGAATGAAATGTCTTCTAAAAAATTCCGAAGCCATTCAGTTTCTTCACCATCTTTATCCAATGCTATAAACTTTTATTCCATTGTAGAGCGAGCAAGGCACGTCCATTTAGAAGACTTCCAAGATACTGCTCCTCCACCAATAGTAAACACATATCCACTTGTGGACTTTGTTTTTGTTGAGCCGGTTATCCAATATGCATCACTATATCCTTCGATAACCGCATGAGATTTATTGTAGTGCAAAGCGTAGTCTTGAGTATACTCCAAGTATCCCAGAACTCGTTTCATTGCCACCTAGTGATGTTTGTTGGAATTACTTGTGAATCGACTAAGTTTACTTATCGCACAAGCTATATTAGGCCGTGTACAGTTCATGATGTACATTAAGCTTCCCACCACACGAGCACACTCCAATTGAGATGTACTTTCACCTTTATTCTTCATAAGATGATGGTTTAAGTCAATTGGAGTCCTTGCACTTCTAAATTCTAAATGTTTGAATTTTTCAAGTACCATTTTCACGTAATGTGATTGAGACAAAGCTAGACCTTGAGGAGTCCTCTTGATTTTAATACCTAGAATTATATCGGCAACTTCTAAGTCTTTCATATCAAACTTATTAGCAAGCATGCGTTTAGTAGTTTGAATGTCGGCAATGTCTTTGCTCATTATTAGCATATCATCAACATATAAGCAAACAATGACTATATGATTTGGAACGTTTTTAATATAAACACATTTATCACATTCATTAATCTTAAATCCATTTGACAACATTATTTGGTCAAATTTCGCATGCCATTGCTTGGGTGCTTGTTTTAGTCCATAAAGAGACTTAACAAGTCGACACACCTTCTTTTCTTTTCTCGGAACCACAAACCCCTCAGGTTGGTCCATGTAGATTTCTTCCTCTAAATCACCATTTAAGAAGGCTGTTTTCACATCCATTTAATGGATTTGAAGATCATACAAGGAGGCTAACGCTATTAGCATCCTAATGGATGTAATTCTTTTTACCGGCGAGTATGTGTCAGAATAGTCAAGACCTTCTCGTTGTCTAAATCCTTTGAAAACAAGTCTTGCCTTGTATTTGTCAATAGTACCATCATCTTTTATTTTCTTCTTGAAAATCCATTTAGAACCCAACATTTTGTTACCTGGAGGAAGATCAACCAATTCCCAGTTATGGTTGCTCAATATGGATTCTATTTCACTATTGACAGCTTCTTTCCAATACTGTGCCTCTTAGGAAGACATTGCTTCCTTGAAGGTACGAGGCTCATTTTCAAATAGAAAAGTCAGAAAATCTGGACCGAATGAAGTAGATGTCCTTTGAAGTTTACTCCTTCTCGGATTTTCTTCATTAGGCATACCATCTATTATTTCCTTCTGAAGTTGTTCTGACTTATGGCAGGTCACTTCACTTTCCTTTTTATATGGAAAAATAGTTTCAAAGAATTCAGCATTATCTGATTCTATTATCGTATTAATGTGAATCTCGGGATTTTCTGATTTATGAACCAGAAACCGATATGCCTTGCTATTGGTCATATATCCAATAAACACACAATTATCCATGTTTGGACCTATCTTAACCCTTTTAGGTTTAGGAACTTGTACCTTAGCTAAACACCCCCACACTTTGAAGTATTTCAAGCTGGGCTTCCTTCCTTTCCACTTCTCATAAGGAATGGATTGTGTTTTACTATGAGGTACACGATTGATTATCCGGTTAGCTGTAAGTATAACTTCCCCCCCACAAGTTTTGTGGTAAGCCAGAACTTATTAGCAATTCATTCATCATCTCCTGCAAACGTATGATTGTTCCTTTCCACAATTCTGTTAGATTGTGGAGAGAAAGGGGTAGTTGTTTGGTGGATAAAGCCATTTTCCAAACATATTTCTTCAAAAGGAGATTCATATTCACCACCCCTATCATTTCTTATCATTTTGATCTTTTTGTTTAGTTGCGTTTCAACTTCACTCTTGTGTTGCTTGAAAGCATCAATTGCCTCATCTATACTATTAAGTAAATAAACATAGCAGTATCTCGTGCTATCATCAATAAAAGTTATAAAATACTTTTTCCCACCGCGTGATGGTGTTGACTTGATGTCGCAAATATCTGTGTGAATTAAGTCTAAAGGACTCGAATTCTTTTCAACGGACTTATAAGGATGCTTAGCATATATTGATTCCACACATATTTGACATTGGAATTGATGCAATCAAATTTCGGCAATACTTCTAGATTTATCATCTTTCGCAATGTTTTGAAGTTTACGTGACCTAAACGCGAATGCCATAAAGTGTTTGACTGAAGCAAATAAGAAGAAGCATTCACTTTATTGATTGGAACTGCTATTACATTTAGCTTGAAAAGGGCCTCACTTGGGTAACCTTTTCCAACATACAAATAGTTCTTACTTATTACAACACTATTAGAAACAAAAATACATTTGAATCCATTCTTGACAAGAAGTGAGGTAGACACAAGATTCTTGCGAATTTCTGGAACATGGAAGACTTGGTTTAGAGTCACTATTTTTCCCGACGTCATCTTCAATGCAATCTTGCCAACTCCTTCAATTTTGGTCGTAGATGAATTTCCCATGAAGATAGTCTCGTCGAGACCTACGGGGGCATAAGAAGAAAATAATTCTTTGTTAGCACAAACATGGCGGGTGACTCCAGAATCTATCCACCAATCTGGCGGATTTTCTACCAAGTTTCATTCTGACATAATGGCACACAAGTCTTCCATTTTACCTTGAACCATGTTGGCTTTATTCTTTTTCTTCTTATCATTCTTTGGCGCACGACAATCCACTGCCTTATGCCCAGTTTTCCCACAATTGTGGCAATTACTCTTGAACTTCTTCTTTCTTGGGTAATTCTTTGGTCCAGAAGCTTTCTTCCTCTTCTTATTTTGTGGTGACTCCTCAACAATATTTGCCCCCACAATTGTCGAGTTTCCACATGACTTCTTTTCAGCATTTTTGTTGTCCTCTTCTATCCTCAAACGAACAATCAAGTCTTCTAGAGTCATCTCCTTTTGTTTGTGTTTAAGATAGTTCTTAAAATCCTTCCACAACGGAGGTAGCTTCTCAATGAAAGCAGTAACTTGAAAGGCCTCATTTATGACCATACCTTCAATAACAAATTCAGGATTAATAATAAAATAAATCTTATTAATAAAATTATTGATTTGGGTCATTCCATCAGCAAGGATGTCATTTACAATGACTTGAAGTTCTTGGACTTGAGTTATGTCCGACCTAGTGTCAATCATCTTGAAATCCAGGAAACTTGCAGCCACGAACTTCTTAAGTCCGGCATCCTCAGTCTTGTACTTCTTCTCAAGCGTATTCCATAACTCTTTTGAAGTTTCCATGACACTATAGACATTGTACAAGACATCTTCCATACAACTCAAAATGTAATTTTTGCATAAGAAATCAGAATGCTTCCATGCTTTAGTTACAACAAGTCGTTCATTGTCCGGAGTAATTTCAGCCCTAACCGGAGGATCCTCCTCGATGAAACATTGCAAACTCGACGTAGTAAGATAGAAGAGCATCTTCATTTGCCAGCATTTGAAGTCAATACCGGAAAACTTTTCGGGTTTTTTTGCCGGTGCCATAGCATAGGCAGGAGCAGAAAGGCTTGACGAGGCAACAACACTCGTCATAGTAGCACCCGTTCCTTCAATACTTCCATTGGTTTGGTTTTCATTCGTCATATTTCTGTAAAGTCAAAAACAATACAGAACTTTGTTAAATCGGTGAAGTTTTGATATCTTCAAACTGAATACCAAACCAAACATACAACACGTATCAATGGTGAAGTTTTTATATACTTCAAACTCGTACGTTTATTATTCCGGCAAAGTTTTTATGTACTTTAAACCGGACATAAATAATTAATGGAGTAGAAAGCAACAAGGCTTTAGTCTACGATAAAATATAAAGAAAACAGCTTAATAATCAACACAGAAACGTTATTAAAATTCCTTAAGCTTTTTGGTTTCACTGTGTTAAAATAAAACTGTTAAAAAATCAAGAAAGATAGAAGAATGAGAAATTTTCGAGTCCACAATTTCCTTGTGTGTCCTTAAGGAATTTCAACCCCCTCTACGTTACTAGGGTAATGTATTAAATCCTCCCAGGATAAAATAGAATAAACCTTCCTGCAACAGTGGCAATACAAACTGCAGGATTCCAACGAACTCAAAAAATGGAGTAAAATCACACTTACAAGTTTGAGAGAAAGATATTGCGAACTAGGATGCAATATATTCAGAAAGAAAGGAGTTGTAGGGTGTATTTCGGGGGTCAAAGATACAGCCTTGCCTCAGAATTTATAGTCAAATATCAGAAGAGGTGTCTTGAAAAGGTGACTTTTCGGAAAATACGCCGCCTGCCACGGTTCTACCGCGATCGCGACAGAACCGCGGTTAGAGAGCCTCTCTGAATCTCACTGCCGCGATTCTACCAGGATCGCGGTAGAAACGTGGCCAACGAGGTTCTCTGAACTTTTCAACAGAGTTTTGGCGTACTTTCAGCAGTGATTTGGTATTTAATTAAATTATTAAATAATTAAATAAATTTTGTCCAAAAACAATCTTATCGATCGATCATTTGACAAATCCAAATCCAAATTCAAAGCCAAAGCCGAAGCCGAGCAAGCGACGACGACGGTGCGAGGGTTTATTCTCTTCAACTCTTTTTAAGAGCTTTAAGAAGTGATTCTATATATAAGCACACAAATGGGGTTATCCCTCACCAATGAGGGACAACGTGCAAGACAAAATTCACTTTTTCAAATTTTTATTTTCCCTCCATTTCCAATTCACACTTCTTCTACTTTAAAGCAAAAACTTAAAGTCTCCCACAATACCCCACATGAATGGGAATGGCTGTATCGAGAAAGATCATAGATGAAAGCTATGTGATTTTGCAAGTAAGGATTAATCGCATCTGGATAAGTAGGTTTCCCTTTGAACTTTTCGTAGTGAACATATGTTGGATATATTCGGTCAATCCGTAGATTTGATATCTTTGAACCGTCGAACTTTAGTGTATACCTAGACAACCATATGTCACACAATCAACCCTTAATCATCTTGTAGTTCTCATTGTTGTGTTCGTTTCAGCCATGAACACCGTTTGGTCTCATAAGTGCATATAGAACTGGGCTTACAGAATTCTCATTGAAGCGGCTTCCGCTTCACACTTACATAGGTGATTCCTAAACGTGTAATCCTTTAGATTGACACTATTTGATAAATACCTCATCAAACTTAGGTAATCATTAAAGAACATGTAAAGTTATATCCTTGTTACTGAACATTGTCTTCATCGTGAGAATGGACCAAAAATATAAATTTTGACAATGTTGAACCCGTCAATCACAACTTTGTTTGAGCTCCTATAACCTAGATCTCGGAACATCCAAAATTCTAGGTAGAGTTACCGCCATGTTGACTTGTCCTCGGCCATAGTCTCATTTCCTTAGATGATTTCTCAACTCCCTCTCTAGTTAAGCCTTTCTTAAGCGGATCCGCAACATTATCCTTTGATCTTACATAATCAATAGTGATAATTCCACTAGAAAGTAGTTGTCTAACGGTATTATGTCTTCGTCGTATATGACGAGACTTTCCGTTATACATAACGCTCCCTGCCCGTCTTATTGCAGCCTCACTATCGCAATGTATGCAAATAGGAGCCAAATGTTTTGGCCAGAACGGAATGTCTTCTAAAAAATTCCGAAGCCATTCAGATTCTTCACCGGCTTTATCCAATGCTATAAACTCTGATTCCATTGTAGAGCGAGCAATGCATGTCTGTTTAGAAAACTTCCAAGATACTGCTCCTCCACCAACAGTAAACACATATCCACTTGTGGACTTTGTTTCTGTTGAGCCGGTTATCCAATTTGCATCACTATATCCTTCGATAACTACGTGATATTTATTGTAGTGCAAAGCGTAGTCTTGAGTATACTCCAAGTATCCCAGAACTCGTTTCATTGCCACCCAGTGATGTTTGTTGGGATTACCTGTAAATCGACTAAGTTTACTTATCGCACAAGCTATATCAGGTCGTGTATAGTTCATGATGTACATTAAGCTTCCCAACACTCAAGCACACTCCAATTGAGATGTACTTTCACCTTTATTCTTCATAAGATGACGGTTTAAGTCAATTGGAGTCCTTGCACTTCTAAATTCCAAATCTTTGAATTTTTCAAGTACCATTTTCACGTAATGTGATTGAGACGAAGCTAGACCTTGAGGAGTCCTCTTGATTTAATTCCTAGAATTATATCTGCAACTCCTAAGTCTTTCATATATAACTTACTAGAAAGCATGCATTTAGTAGTTTGAATGTCGGCAATGTCTTTGCTCATTATTAGCATATCATCAACATATAAGAAAACAATGACTATATGATTTGGAACGTTTTTAATGCAAACACATTTATGACATTCATTAATCTTAAATCCATTTGACAACATTGTTTGATCAAATTTCGCATGCCATTGCTTGGGTGCTTGTTTTAGTCCATAAAAAGACTTAACAAGTCGACACACCTTCTTTTCTTTTCCCGGAACCACAAACCCCTCGGGTTGGTCCATGTAGATTTCTTCCTCTAAATCACCATTTAAGAAGGTTGTTTTCACATCCATTTGATGGATTTGAAGATTATACAAGGCGACTAACGCTATTAGCATCCTAATGGATGTAATTCTTGTTACCGGCGAGTATGTGTCAAAATAGTCAAGAACTTCTCGTTGTCTAAATCCTTTGACAACAAGTCTTGCCTTGTATTTGTCAATAGTACCATCGTCTTTTATTTTCTTCTTGAAAATCCATTTAGAACCCAACGTTTTGTTACCTAGAGGAAGATCAAGGAATTCCAAGTATGGTTGCTCAATATGGATTCTATTTCACTATTGACAGCTTCTTTCCAATACTGTGCCTCTGAGGAAGACATTGCTTCCTTGAAGGTACGAGGCTAATTTTCTAACAGAAAAGTTAGAAAATCTGGACCGAATGAAGTAGATGTCCTTTGATGTTTACTCCTTCTCGGATTTTCTTCATTAGGCATACCATCTATTATTTCCTCCTGAAGTCGTTGTGACCTTAGGCAGGTCACTTCACTTTTCTTTTATATGGAAAAATAGTTTCAAAGAATTCAGCATTATCTGATTCTATTATCGTATTAATGTGAATCTTGGGATTTTCTGATTTATGAACCAGAAACGGATATGCCTTGCTATTGGTTACATATCCAATAAACACACAATCAACCGTTTTTGGACCTATCTTAACCCTTTTAGGTTTAAGAACTTGTACCTTAGCTAAACACCCCCACACTTTAAAGTATTTCAAGCTGGGCTTCCTTCCTTTCCACTTCTCATAAGGAATGGATTGTGTTTTACTACGAGGTACATGATTGATTATCCGGTTAGCTGTAAGTATAGCTCCCCCCCCCCCACAAGTTTTGTGGTAAGCCAGAACTTGTTAGCAATTCATTCATCATCTCCTTCAACGTTCGATTCTTCTTTTCTGCAATTCCATTAGATTGTGGAGAGTAAGGGGCAGTTGTTTGGTGGATAATGCCATTTTCCAAACATATTTCTTCAAAAGGAGATTCATATTTGCCACCCCTATCACTTCTTATCATTTTGATCTTTTTGTTTAGTTGTGTTCCAACTTCACTCTTGTATTTCTTGAAAGCATCAATTGCCTCATCTTTACTATTAAGTAAATAAACATAGCAGTATCTCGTGCTATCGTCAATAAAAGTAATAAAATATTTTTTCCCACAACGATATAGTGTTGACTTCATGTCGCAAATATATGTGTGAATTAAGTCTAAAGGACTCAAATTCCTTTCAACGGACTTATAAGGATGCTTAGCATTTTGATTCCACACATATTTGACATTTGGAATTGATGCAATCAAATTTTGGCAATACTTCTAGATTTATCATCTTTTGCAATGTTTTGAAGTTTATGTGACCTAAACGCGAATGCCATAAAGTGTTTGACTCAAGCAAATAAGAAGAAGCATTCACTTTATTTATTGGAACTACTATTACATTTAGCTTGAAAAGGCCCTCACTCAGGTAACCTTTTCCAACATACAAATCGTTCTTACTTATTACAACACTATTAGAAACAAAAATACATTTGAATCCATTCTTGACAAGAAGTAAGGTAGTCACAAGATTCTTGCGAATTTCTGGAACATGGAGGACTTGGTTTAGAGTCACTATTTTTCCCGATGTCATCTTCAATGCAATCTTGCCAACTCCTTCAATTTTGGCCATAGATGAATTTCCCATGAAGATAGTCTCGTCGGGACCTGCGGGGGCATACGAAGAAAATAATTCCTTGTTAGCACAAACATGGCGGGTGGCTCCAAAATCTATCCACCCATCTTTCAGATTTCCTACCAAGTTGCATTCTGACAACATGACACACAAGTCTTCCATTTCATCTTCAACCATGTTGGCTTGATTCTTTTTCTTCTTATCATTCTCTGGCGCACGACAATCCACTGCCTTATGCCCAGTTTTCCCACAATTGTAGCAATTAACCTTGAACTTCTTCTTGCTTGGGTAATTCATTGGCCCAGAAGCTTTCTTCTTCTTCTTATTTTGTGGTGCCTCCTCAACAATGTTTGCCCCCACAATTGTCGAGTTTCCACGTGACTTCTTTTCAGCATTTTTATTGTCATCTTCTATCCTAAAACGAACAATCAAGTCTTCCAAAGTCATCTCCTTCCGTTTGTGTTTAAGATAGTTCTTAAAATCCTTCCACAACGGAGGTAGCTTCTCAATGAAAGCAGCAACTTGAAAGGCCTCATTTATGACCATACCTTCAATAACAAATTCAGGATTAATAATAAGATAAATCTTATTAATAAAATTATTGATTTGGGTCATACCTTCAGCAAGGAGGTCATGTACAATGACTTGAAGTTCTTGGACTTGAGTTATGAGTGTCAATCATCTTAAAATCCAGGAACCTTGCAGCCACAAACTTCTTAAGTCCGGCATCCTCGGTCTTGTAC
The DNA here is from genome assembly GCA_032618575.1 of Nicotiana noctiflora. NCBI lineage: Eukaryota > Viridiplantae > Streptophyta > Magnoliopsida > Solanales > Solanaceae > Nicotiana > Nicotiana noctiflora. The sequence goes on along the minus strand of JASVEL010001987.1, from coordinate 89,513 downwards.
TTCTTCTCAAGCGCATTCCATAACGCTTTTGAAGATTCCATCAGTCTTGTACTTCTTCTCAAGCACATTCCATAACGCTTTTAAAGTTTTCATGACACTATAGACATGGTACAAGCCATCTTCCAAACAACTCAAAATGTAATTTTTGCATAAGAAATCAGAATGTTTCCATGCTTCAGTTACAACAAGTCGTTCATTGTCCGGAGTATTTTCAGCCATAACCGGAGGATCGTCCTTGATAAAACGTTGCAAACTCAACGTAGTAAGATAGAAGAGCATCTTCATTTGCCAGTGTTTGAAGTCAATACCGGAAAACTTTTCGGGTTTTTTGGCCGGTGCCATAGCATGGGCAGGAGCAGAACGGCTTGACGAGGCAACAACACTCGTCATAGTAGCACTCATTCCTTCAATACTTCCATTGGTTTGGTTTTCATTCGTCATATTTCTGTAAAGTCAAAAACAATATAGAACTTTGTTAAAATCAGTGAAGTTTTGATATCTTCAAACTGAATACCAAACCAAACATACAACACATATCAATGGTGAAGTTTTTATATACTTCAAACTCGTACGTTTATTATTCCGGCAAAGTTTTTATGTACTTTAAACCGGACATAAATAATTAATGGAGTAGAAAGCAACAAGGCTTTAGTCTCCAATAAAATATAAAGAAAACAGTTTAATAATCAACACAGAAACGTTATTAAAATTCCTTAAGCTTGTTGGTTTCACTGTGTTAAAATAAAATTATTAGAAAATCAAGAAATGTAGAAGAATGAAAAATTTTCGAGTCCACAATTTCCTTGTGTGTCCTTAAGGAATTTTAACCCCCTCTACGTTGCCAAGGTAATGGACTAAATTCTCCCAAGATAAAACGGAATAAACTTTCCTGCAACAGTGGCAATACAAACTGCAAGATTCCAACGAACTCGAAATATTGAGCAAAATCACACTTACAAGTTTGAGAGAAAGATATTGCGAACTAGGATGCAATATATTCAGAAAGAAAGGAGTTGTAGAGTGTATTTCGTGTGTCAAAGATGCACCATTGCCTCAGAATTTATAGGAAAATATCAGAAGAGGTGGCTTGAAAAGGTGCCTTTTCGGAAAATACACCGCCTGCCGCGGTTCTACCGCGATCGCGGAAGAACCGCGGTCAGAGAGCCTCTCTGAATCTCAGTGCCGCGATTCTACCGCGATCGCGGTAGAAACACGGCCAGCAAGGTTCTTTGAACTTTTCAGCAGAGTTTTGGCGTACTTTCAGTAGTGATTTGGTATTTAATTTAATTATTAAATAATTAAATAAATTTTGTCCAAAAATAATCTTATCGATCATTTGGAGCCGAAGCCGAGTCGAGCGAGCGAGCGACGACGGCGCGAGGGTTTATTCTGTTCAACTTTTTTTAAGAGCTTTAAGAAGTGATTCTATATATAAGCACACAAATGTAGTTATCCCTCACCAATGAGGGACAAAGTGCAAGACAAAATTCACTTCTTCAAATTTTTATTTTCCCTCCATTTTATTATCCTCCATTTCCAATTCCAACAGAAACCACTTGCTTTACACGAAAATATTTTCAATTAATCCAAACACATCCTTATGGTTTTTTTTTTTCATCTCTCTTTCCTTCGAGGATGCATAGTCTATGAGGAGGAATAAAATTGACGATGTTCAACGATGTCTCTCAAATAGAATTTGACAAGGAAGAAAAAACAATTCTATGTCTTTGTAGAATTTGAACAACAACATATGATAATTAACATGTCAGAGTTGAACCAGATTAGTAGATAGTGAGATGATCAATGATAATAAAAACGTTCAATGTTAACATGATGGCAAAACCTAAATCAAATTATTTTCTTTTTAGCATAATAGAGTTTGCTTCTGTTTTGTTTGTGGGTTTCTTTCTCTTACTTTATGTTGGAGCCTCATTGAACTTGTAATGTATACGAATATAATTATTTTCTAGTAGTTTATATTAGAAAACATGATGCAACAAAGTGCTTGCACTGTATCCATTGACTTTGTTGCATAAAAGATAAAAAAAAAAGAAAATAAATAAATAAAAATAGGTCAAAATGAAATTATTGGACCACCCATTTATTAAGTGTGATTTATTTTCTAATTATATATTTAAAAGAAAAAAGATACAATATTCCTTGCAAAAGTCTAAGGACTCCAATACAAGTCCTTACTTGTCCCATCATCTCTAATCATAATCAGCTTGGTCGTAATAAATTTTTAAATGAAATTTGGATAAATAACTTTGAGGTCTTAATCATTTAACTATCTTTTATTCTAAACAAATTAGGAGCCAAATTGTTGCTTTACAAGGTTGACTTGCCTTTATGAGAAATTTGAGAATATGTGGCAATGTAAAATGGTTGACACTATTGACAATGAACCATGTTTAAACCAACTTTTTTCTTGAGCTAGTTGTATGCATCTCAATTATTCTTTTGAGTATCTGACTAGTTATCACCCTTTATTAGGCATCAAAAATTGTTATTCATCACTTAACCAAATGGTAAGAAATTGCCTATCAGTTTTTTTGCTTTGCTGAGTTTAAAAGTGTCAAGTTTTAACCGACTTAAAAAAAGTAGCCCGATGTGAAGTATTTTTTTTTCCCTCCCAAATTAGGAGGATCTGTAGTGTTTCGACACTTCCCCTCCACGGTGACTCGAACCCAGGACCTAACGGTTGTAGGTGGAGGTGCTTACCAACTAAGCAAGCCTCACGATGTGAAGTATTATGTATTCATGATAGGGGTGATATAATGAAATTGGGAGCATAAAGTCAAACTTCAATAAAAGACCTTAGTTTTTTCGTTAAATATAAAACATTTAATAATTATGATTAATAACTCTTATAACTGATTTCTTGTGAAATTTTTTTTTCCAGTTTATACTATAGCTAATCCACTTTGGTTATCCAAAAAGTAATCAATCCATTTAATGATTTAATCATTGTTAATCTTGGATAAAAAAAATATTTAATTTTAATTTTGAAAGGTTGTTTTCACCGAGACAACTGTTATATGAATTCTTAGTTGAAAAAGAATGAAGATTTTTTATTAGATTGAATATATCAATTAAAGTATTTGTTTCTATACTATTTTTTCCTTACACTTCTAATTTGAAAAAACAAAGTCTTAATCACCAATACCATAGTGATTGTTTATGTTTTAAAAGAGCATCCAAGGTTAAAAAACTTTGGAGCAAAAAAAAAAAAATAGTAATGGAAAATTTTAACAATGGAATGTAAGTTAAGTAGATATTTTTATATTAAAATATCATTTCCCTCCTTGAATTTACTTGTTACGATGCTTGAAAACTTATAGAAAAAAATCAAGAAAATATTTTAAGCACTCTAGTTTTACGAATTAAAACTGGAAAAAAATATATATAAATGATATAGGCTCGTTGATGAGGTACTTGACAAAATGTAAATATGGTAAGAAATCCCAAAAAGACACATTTACCAAAAGGATGATACCATTTTCCAATTTATGATCAACGTCTCACATTTTCTTTTTAATGAAAATAAATTGTACTTTCTCCTTTAAAAGATTTATTTGTTTAATGAAAATAAATATATCTATTATTAAAAATTTATGGCTCCTAAAAATATAGAGCGTAAAGCACTTAGTTGAACTGCTTCACCATTTAGCCGCTTATGGTTTACACAATGTTAGAGTAAGGATTATGACGTAAATAGCTTACCCAAATATAAATATGTGTGACTGATTTCATGGCTTAAACCGATGATCTATAGATCACACTGAAATAATTTGATCATTACTCCAATGCTTCCCTTTTATGTTTAACCAACTTATTAACATCAATAGTTTTGTGCCAACTTTTCTTTAGGTTTTGCCTTCTATATTTATAACTATTTCAAACTTTCTTAATGGAGTACTTTATAAAGGAAAAATATAAGAAAAGAATATAGATCAAGGTTTTTTTCCAACATTCAATGTAAATTCTCATCTCTTTTTCAACTTCAATTAAATGTTGTCAGAACGTAGGAGTAAGAAATTTCTACAATTACCATTTAGCATAAAGATAAATATTATACTCTACTTATATAGAGACGCCAAATGCTATCAAATCCAATTCACTCGAAGTTTCTCCCATTTTTGGCTTTTTCTTCCAAATTTGTGTATCAAAATTGGCACCTAACTTGACAGGACAAGTCCATTATTGACAGTACAAAAAAGAAGAATTCCCTAAACTCCCACAAAATATACTCCATCAACTCCACGTGATTTAATCGCAGCTTCACTCAATCAATTCGCTTCAGCTTCCGTGTCACTCACACACATACCTTAAAAAACATTTCTTAAAACACCAATGTTATAGTTTTATGCTAATTGGCTGTTTGCTCAAATTTTCAAAACCTGTTTATTTTTAAAAAATATTTTCTTATTAGAATTCCTTCGTACGAAAAATACGTTTTAAATTTTGTGTTTGACTATTAGTTGGCGTTTGGACATAAAAATTATAAAATTTCAAAAAAGCAAAAAAAAATTAAAGTTAAAATGATATTTGATTATCAGAATTATGTTTGGACATGAACATAATTTTACGATGTTTTTGAATTTTTATGAGTGATCAAAAATAAAAAGTTTAAAAAATAGTTTTTTGAATTTTTTGAGAATTTCAAATTTTATTTTTAAGTAAATTTAGAGTTTTATGGTCAAACACTAATTTAAAAAAAAAAAGTAAAAACAAATGCAAAGAAGGTGAAAAAATTTAGGGCCAAACGGGTTCTTAGTAGACACTTTGTTAATATTAAAGTAATGATCTGTACTTGGCAAAGATTTTCAAAAGTATTTTTTTATTGCTCAAAAGAGCTAACTTTTTCCTAAAAAATTTAGCTGGACCTCTCAACCCTCTAAAATATGTGTCTTAACTAATGTAATGGCTCATTTAAAATTATCTTTTCCTTAAATTTAGAGCCTAGTTAAATAATCTAACATAAAATAGGAAACAGAGCGAGTAGATAAGATAATTTCACGTGATTTCAGCGCGCGTGGAAACTTCAGCTTCACCCAATCAAATGGGTTCATCTCGCTTGCCAGTGTGACACACATCCCTTCAAAACCCCTTTCTCAAAATACACCCATACCACGCGCCTTGCCTTTCACATAAACGTACACGGCATTTTTCAACTCAGAGCTAAACAACTCGATCTCCCCTCTTCACTCTCCTCTCCACCATAATATATACTCGCAACACATACACACACACACAAATTGCTCTCTCAAGCTTTACTTCGAGGAGCAATTGAGAAGATGAGTACTCTTTCGGTGGCGCAGGTAATTAGTTCTTCTCCTTTCGCTTTTGTATATTTGCATTAAGATATAAGCTTTTGATTAAATCAATTTGATTTTGTTTCTTTTTGTGTTTTTATTTTTATTTTTTAAATATATTTTGACCAGGGTTTTACGAAGTCTTTGGCGATGACAGTACTGTCTGAGATCGGAGACAAGACGTTCTTCGCCGCTGCGGTGAGTTTATTGTAGATTTTATTGCAATTAATAAATTAATTCTATGGAGTTCTGTTTAGTTTTGACTGTTAGCTGTAATTTATTCGGAAGTTGCGTTAGTGAATTATAATTTGTCTATAAAGACTAATAAATTATACTCCCTCGGTGTGAAGCTATTTTCTTTTTGTCCGTTTAAAAAAGAATGAACCCTTTCTAAATTTGGAAATAATTTAGTTTAAACTTACAATTCTACCCTTAATGAGAAGCCCCTTTTTCTCTTATTTAGGACAGGTTCACATAAATTTGAGCGGAGGGAGTATGTACTTTTAATAAAATGTGGTTGAATGGAGTGGATATATATCAAGAGGATTTGAACTTGATTTGTAACTTCTTATACTTATAAAATAAAGGGTTTAGAAAATAATATTTGTTAAAATTTTAATGTTTTTTCACATACATATTCATGTTTCGTGTTGAAAATAACGATTTATGTCCGGCACGCGTAATATAGGATTCGTAATTGCTGATTCAACTAGTTTGAGATTGAGGATTGATTGATTGATATGTGTGTTTGAAAATGTATTGGATTGTGAATGGAAGCTGGGAGCTCAAGAGTGAGCTTAAAATGACTTACGTGGTACTTGTACCGATCGGAGGTACTGGAATAGTCGAGCTTTGGTCCCATCATAAAAGAAAAATTGAGTTAGCTGAGTAAAACAGTTTGAGCCTTTGAGGTTGATCTATGCAATGCGAGTCATGGGGTTCTTATTTTGTTTTATTTGTAAGTAAGTCATGGAGTTCTTATTTGCCAGAAAGTAAAGCGTTTTCTGAGACCAGGATAATATTTAAGCACAAACTAATTAGAAAGCTTGATTGAGCTGCTGCTGGTTTGGATTCTCAGATTTCGAAGTTAGTAATAACTAATAAGTTGTGTCAATTGCTCGGCTCACCTAATATTCAAGTGAATTGTTAACACTTCGTAAAGTTAGAAACTTTTTAGGCTCTTCTATAAGTAGCTCCTGTTGATTTCCTTGTTTCGTATTTTTTTCTTCTTTAATCTACTCTTGTTTAATTCCTTTTTTTTGTGGGGTGGGTGTGGGTGGGTGGAAAGTTGTTCAGAACTGTAAAATCATTTTTAAGTTATCTACCCTTTCATTCATTCCTTTTGAACTTGTTTCTAAATTAGCAAGTAGTCCTTGTTATCTTTTCTCTCACCTTCTTTAGGTGAGGGTTTCCAAGGTAGGGTTAAGGCTGCGTACATCCTACCTTCCCCAATTCCCACTTGTGGGATTATACTGGGTTGTTGTTGTTGTTGTAGTAGTCCTTTTTATCTTTGCTTGTATTTAGGAATCTTAGATTCTTAAAGTTGATGGCACTAGAATAATGAACAATACAGTGGACTGAGGATAAATTCTTGTCTTCTGTGTTACTCTTCTCCCAGTTTTTAATAGTTTGTCAATAACAATTATTTACTGCAATAAGTAGTTCCACTTCAGAAGAACAAATGCAAAAAGGAACCCTGTCCATCACACCCTCCCAAAAAGTCTGCCTGGTTCATTGCTTTCGTATGTCAGCAGAAGCTACTCTTTCATTCCTATTTAGTTTTTCCCTTCATCCAATTCTATGTGACTGTTGAATACCAAAGTGTCTTACTCTTTAGCTTGCTGTGGACTTCAATAGTGTAGGTTCTCGCCAAAACCAGTATTTAGCTTAGAGAGAAGACCGTATCATTGCCTACTTGAGCTATGCAAAATAAACCAAAAATTATTTAGTAGAAATTAAACCAACCTATCAAAATAATTAATTTGAAATTAAAACCTCTGCCAGTACTGATGAAACCCATAGTATCGCACTTTCAGTATGTACAGCCCACTTGCATGGCTTCTTTATCTTTTAATAGAAACTCTCTATAACACATTAGTGCTGTTAATTGTGAGACTTAACTTGCGGTCCATCACTTTTCTTGCAATAGGTTGAGTTCGAATATGGCTGAACTTTCAGATTACCTCTTTGTGGAAACTATTTTGGACATCTAACTCTTTAGCTGCTTCTTTGTTAACCAAAAGGTTTTTGATTTTTTGTTATGTTCTCATTTATTCTGATGTTCTCATCTTCAGCACCTTTGTTGTTTCTGTTATTCAGAATGTTCTCTTTTTTTAGTCAGGTTATTCAGAATATTCTCTAATATAAACCTTATTGTTTTGACAAATTTAAATTTCAAGATTTTGGCAATGCGTCACCCAAGGAGACTCGTCTTGTCAGGGTGCCTTGGAGCTTTAATTGTAAGACTTTTTGCACCCTTCTATCAGTATTTGTTCAATCTATTTGACATTCTCTTCTTTATATTGTGGGCAATAACAATCTCCTGAAAATTGTTTGCCGCTCTAGGTAATGACCGTTCTGTCTGCTGTTGTTGGTTGGACTGCTCCCAATTTGGTGAGTTCCATTTAGTTGCAATTTTGAGTACAACGTTCTAATCTTAATTTTTTTTAAGTGTTCTAGTTTGTATTTCACTTGAGCTGTCTATTATATTTGATGTAAAGTCATAACCAGAACTGGAAATATACATTTCTCCCGTTCTTACATGAAATGGTTATACATCCTAGTTTGTTCTGGTAATTGAGGCGTTATGTCCAATAACAAAGAGAATGCTGTGTGCTTAATCTCAAGGTATGTGCCTCACCGTTAGCCAGTGATCAGTTCTGAGAAACTTTAAAAGTTATGTGTTCTTTTTTTGCCGTCGACAAACTCCACTTGCTAAATGCTTATCGTGATAGGCTGTATGCACCTAATAAAATGGCATGTGCTGTATATTATAAAAAATGAAACTGTATCATTTTAAAACTTGTAGTAAGTCATCTTAAAGGCAAAAGATACGGGGAAGGGCCGAATCGAAGGGGTAACGTATACAACTTACCCTAATGCAAGCATTAGTGGCTGCTTCCACGGCTCGAAACCGTGGCCTATAGGTCACAACCGGTAGTAAGTCATCTTATGCATCTGTTATCTGTATTGGTTTCTCATGAATAGTGGTTCTTCGCCTGGATTTGATGTGTATGGGGTGCAGTTGGAGTAAATCAGATGAAGAACAGTTATTTCTAGTTTATTCAAGTTCACTATCATGATTAGCCTATCATTATATTTCCATTCAATTTCACGTGCTTAGGTGTCAAGCACTATGTAATCTGCTCTAAATTGTATCTGTTTTATTTGCACGACATAAAGTTTGTATATACTCCCCACAGGTCTCCCGCAAATGGACCCATCATATTACAACATTGCTGTTCTTGGGATTTGGAGTATGGTCTTTGTGGGATGCATTCCATGATCGGTAATCATTTGTTTCCTTCTTACTTCTGATTATACTTCTTCTGTAAATCTCTAATCTCTGTATCCCTTCTATGCTTCAATTGCTTTTCCATTAGTCTAATTCTAATTTCATACACAGTGAATCTGAGGAACTGGCTGAAGTTGAAGCAGAGCTGGTCTGTGTTTTTCAAATCATCTCTTGCCATACATGAATTTTAGCTTTTCTTATTTTAACTTTTATGGTGCAAGTAGGATGCGGATATAAAAGCTAATGGTGGAGCAACCAAGGAGAAGAATAAGGTAGCATTCCTGCTCATAGTGTACATTGCATATCTTTTTTTTCCTTTTTTAAAAATAATTTTGGACTTCCAACTACCCAGATCCTGCCTCCTCTGGACATAGGGCCTAAAAATGATAAAAATGACAAATCTGTTAAGAGAAGTGAATTACGAATGTCCAACAGCCTCCTTCTTCCTGCCTCCCCTGGACATAGGGTAACAAAGAAAAAAAGATAGATGAAAATAACAAATCTGTTTAAGAGAAGGAAAGTACCAACCTCTTCCTCCAAATCTTGTAGCAGCAATTTATGCTCCCTCTATCCCATTTTAACTGGCACATTTTCCTGGTTACTCTGCCCCAAAAAGAATAATACCTTTCTATAACTAGAAATAATTTAACTTTAAACTTCTCATTTTATCTTTGATGTGATGATTTATTGCCACACAAATATCTATGGCTTGTTTTAGGCGTCAAGTGTCAAGAATATTTCTTTTTTTTCTTAATCTCCGTACCCAGCCACGGGGGGAGTAAGTATCTTATTGCCTTATGCAAATGCTACTGAGTGGGTACAGTGTTCAAAATTTCTTGTGCAAATGCTACTGAGTGGTTACAGTGTTCAAGATTTTCTTTTCAGTTATAAATGTTGTTCCTCTAGCATCTCTCTATTTGAGATGGCAGTTTTTTGTTTTTCTTCCTCTTCAATAAGTACACCGATAAATCTTATTGGCTGACAACAAGAATAGTTGTTTACTTGTTTTTAGCAGAAAGCTTGAACAAAATACCTTATTTAGATCAACAAACAGGAAAAAGAGAAACACATTATAACAAGCAAAAACACGTATGCTAGGTTACCTTCCTTCGGTGATGAATGTATACAAAACCATTGCTTCTGAATTTTCTGCCAAGAAAAAAAAATGTTCTACACCATTTGCCAGCTTCATTCCATGCTGATCATTTATGTTAACTCAAAAAGAGCGCAAGCTAGCTCTTTTTCTTTCTTTCGTTTTTTAAAGAGACCAAGCATACATTCTCCAACTTGCTCTAATTCGTCCATCCTGTGTGCCGATTTCTAGACCTTTGTGTCACGTACTACCTCTTAATCGTCCTCCTTGTCTAGTCACTATTTTATGGATTTCAGTTTGGATGAAGGATCGTGTTTATCTACTCACTGCCTATTTGGTTTTGGTTACTTCTTTTCCATGTTTTCAATTTTTGAGAATATATTCTTCCCGTTGAGGCTTTAATAATGTTATGTTTTGTTAGGATTCTGACGAGTTAAAGAAGCAGAGGCGGCCTCTTCTCACTCAATTCTTCTCACCCATCTTTCTGAAGGTTAATCTCTGTGTACTACCTCCCAGAATTTTTTTTTTGAAGGTCACCATTAATAATCAATAACATATGTTGCTTTAATTTTGCAGGCATTTTCAATAACCTTCTTTGGTGAATGGGGTGACAAGAGCCAGGTATGCAACTACACATCATGTAAAGTAGCGTTAATTTGCCTGAGGTAGCTCCTAATGTTGTGTAACAATTTCTCAGCTTGCTACCATTGGTTTGGCTGCGGATGAGAATCCACTAGGAGTTGTTCTTGGCGGAATCTTGTAGGTTACTCCTTAACATAAAGCCTTGTGTTATCTTCTGATGTTACCAGCTATAAATGTCATTCTGATTTTGCTTCGTGGCTCCTTTGTCGCTCCTGAAGTCAGAAAAAGATGTCAAGAAATCTCTCTGCTAATTAGTACTTATATTTGTCAAAAGAAAAAAAATTGTAAACGAAAAAAGACATCAGTTGTTGCTCTCTCAACACATTAAGGACATAATTGAGGTCGAAAATTGGTCAGATGCACAGTTTTGTGATGTAGTTCACCTTTCTCAGGGGACATGCTTTATGTACTACAACTGCTGTCTTAGGAGGGAAAGGCCTCGCAACTTCAATATCTGAAAGAATAGTAAGTGATTTTATTTACTCCTGCTCAATTTTACCCTTATGTTCCATTTGTGCATTTTCATGAGAACAAAGTTGTTGCGTGATGTAGGTGGCACTTGCGGGTGGATCTCTTTTCATTGTCTTCGGAATCCAGTCCTTCCTTTCAACAGTTGAGTAATCATGGCGTTTACCTTATGGATAGTTACCCTGTTCTCTGGTACAACAATTATGTAAAAGCAAACAAGTCGGGGATGCTAATGCGGTTAGATACTAATTTCGTTAATTTGGATTTAAGCTCCGGATCTGGCGCAATGCAGGCCAACCACTATTTTTAACTCTCTCTCAGCTGAAACCTCATACGTAGTGCTTATATAGTACTTGACTTTTGCCCTTTGGATGGACAATGGACAGTATTACACCATCTTTTATGGTTGTGGTTCTTCAATTTCTGTACATATTTTTTGTTTTCATTGTTTGGGTTCTAATGCGGGTATCAATATACCCTCATTAAGGAAGGGATATTTCAAATCCTTATAAAGTGGCAATATGAGGTGAATGTGATGAATGAAAGAAAAAAGGATTCTCTGGTCATTTTCTCGGTAACCCCCCCCCCCCCACACACACACCCCACACACACACGACGTTTCTCTCTCCTAAACCCACACCCTCACCTACAATTCAAACCATTATCCCCTCTGCTAAAACCAGAAAAATATAGGTAACCCTCTACCATTAACATCCAAAATTAGGGTTTTTCTTCTACAAAACAGTCAAAATTGAAGTCAAATCTTAAAAGTTCATACACACATTTACCTTCAGCTCCAAATTTTCTCAATGAAGAAGAATAAAGTTTCAAAGCACAGCCCTAAAAAAGCTCTAGAAGTTGATATACCTTCTTTCGATTTGGATGTATTATCACCAAATTCACCCAAAAAGCAAGAAAAATTTGCACATGCAATTGTAGATATGAAGCATAGTGCTTCTTCGCCTCAAATCAGGGCTGAAGCTAGAACTAAACAAAAATATGATTTCGATGCTGGAGAGTCTTCGAGGCCAATCAAACAAGCAGATAGGAAACGTAAAGAGATAGTGTTCGATGATGATTTTGTAGAAGATGTGCCTATCAGTAAGCCTGGAAAGAAAGCTAAGGTGGCTCCTAGTTCAAAAACTCCCAAAAAGAAGAAAAATTCAAAAAAGCCCCTAGTGTTAAATCTCCTAAAAATGTTCTAAAACACTCATTGGTGAAGGTAAGAATTTAGTAATTTCTTCACTGCTTATTTGCCTATTTTAGTTGTTAAAAATCTACAAAATCTCTTTTTTTTTTGGCTTTATAGATTTTTGTAGAAATATTATATATAAACTGCAAATGTATCTATATTTTTAATCAATAAATTAATGTGAAATTATTTGTCTTAATTTTGAAGATTAATTGTAGATTTGTTGATTTGTTTAACATTGTATATTTTTAAAGTCATTTTGTAGATAAAATACAAATGTATCAGTGATTTTTAATTACTATATTAATGTTAGATTACATTTGTTGAATTTTGCAGAATGGATATTTTTTTTGTATCCCATAATGTTAATTATAGGGTGCTTAGATTCCAGACATTACGTGACCCTAGTATTCCTAGCCAAATTAAAGCGCTTTTGTCTCCAAATACTTTGAAGCTGTTCAAGGAGACATGCTTTGGTCATTTATTGTCATTTTTCAATTTATGCATGCAGAATCAAGTTATTCATCTTCTTATGAAGTATGAATTGAAATCATCCGATGCTTCCTATTTTTCAGCTGAGTTAAAAGGTGAGAGGTTAAATTTTGGATTGAGAGTTTGCAGTAATAACTATTCTTAGATGTCGTACTGAGGTGTGACGATCCGGCTGATCGTCTTAAGAATTAATGCCCCGATCCCCTATTAACTGCATCCCCTAAGTTCATTTATGCTATTTTATTTGTCGGGACGTTCAGTGTTAGGTTTCGGAGAGTTTTGGGACACTTAGTCCCTACATGAGAGCTTAAAAGTTGGAAAGTGGTCTGTAATCGGAACAGTGTGGAGACAACCTCGAAATGGAAATCTGATGGTTCTGTTAGCTCCGTTAGGTAATTTCGGGGGTTGGGAGCGTGTTTGGAATGTATTTTGGAGGTCTGTAGCTAATTTAGGCTTGAAATGCAGAAGTTTAAATTTTTGAAATTTTCAATCCGATATTGAGTTTTTTATTCGAGGGTCGGAAGGGAATTCCAGAAGTTTCAGTAGCTCCTTCATGTCATTTGGGACGGGTGTGCAAAATTTCAAGTCATTCGGGCGTGTTTTGGTTAGGTTTCTGATCGAAAGTGTATTTTTATGAAATTGAAAGTTCTTAGGCTCAAATCCTTGATTTATTCGAGTTTCCGACATTGTTTTAGGTGGTTAAAGGGTTGGTACACGTTTGAATGAGGTATTAGGTGTTATTGGTGCTTTTGGTTGAGGTCTCAGGGGCCTCGGAATGATTTCAGATAGTCGACGGAAGAATTTTGGAAGTTGAGATGCATCGGTTTCTCTGCTTCTGGTATTTTTTTCACTTCTTCAGCTTGGGAACCGCATAAGCGGAGCCACAGAAGCGACCTTGGCATAGCAGAAGTGAGTTTGGGCATATCCATTAGGTTCCGCAGAAGCGATGGAAATTCCGTATAAACGGATTCGCTTTTGCGAGAAAAGGACCACAGAAGCGGAATCTTGGGTCCTTAGTGAATGTCGCAGAAGCGACTTATGCTTCGCATAAGCAAGACCGCAGAAGCGGTCCCTTAACTGCAGAAGCGGAAATCACTGGTCAGAAATAGTAAATTCGAGGGTTTAGTTTCAAAAGTTGGAAAAATCAAATTAGAGCTCGGGAGAGGGTGATTTTGAGAGGGTTTTGAAAAGAAAATCATTGGGTAACATTTTTGTGATGCTTTCTAGTTATATTCCATCAATCATTAGTTAATTTCAACATTTAATTTCGAAATTTTGGTAGAAATTAGGGGGAAAATTCTTAGACCTTTAATTGAGAATTTGAGAGGCCATTTGGACTTCGATTTCAGTATTCTTGTTATGTATAGACCCGTGAGAGTACAAGAGTTCTGAAAATGTAAAACTTATTTGGTTCCGAGACGTTGGCTTGAGGGGCATTTTGGTTATTTTACCTATAATTGTGTCTTAGCTTTAAATTTAATAGTAGAATCCATTGCTTGAGATGTTATTTACGATATGTGATTGAATTAAATAGATTTGGGCCATTTGGAGTCGGATACTTGTGGCAAAGGCGTGGTTTCTGGTTGATTGTTGTGCCAGTTCGAGGTAAGTGGCTTGACTAACCTTGTGGAGGGGGGGAGGGCCTCTTCCCCTTAGGACATGATATTTGCTATTTGAAAGCCTCGTACGTAAGGTGACGACTTGAGCTAATTGTTGGAAATCCATTTTTGCTTGAAGTATTTAAATTGAGTTTTTCTTTCTTATCTCTTTATTTTGAATTGCAAGTTTATCCTATGCCAGTTTAGAGAAGCATGTTTATTTGACTTACTTGCTTAAGTGCTTAAACTGTCTTGTTTGTACTACATTAAGCATGTTAGGCTAGAATTTCTATTACTTGTTCTGAGTCTAGCATTTATCCTAATGTTTTGGGATGTTGTTGTGTACTTTAAATTGGGACTACGGGACGGCATCCCGGAAGATCCCCCATGTACTTGTTATGTTCTGGACTGAGGTGCAGGATACTAAGAGATCCTTGTCACATGTAAATGTAATATTTAAGGATACCAAGAGATCCTCGGGATACCATGAAATCCCTGGCACATGTAAATGTAATATTTGAGGATACCAAAAGATCCTCGGTATACCAAGAGATCCCTAGTGTATATATGAGGATACCAAGAGATCCTCGGGATACCAAGAGACCCCTAGTATATATGAGTAGGATGCCCGGAGATCCTCGGGATACCAAGAGATCCCCGCTTATTACTTCCTGATGTGAGTAGTATTCCGTATGTTGTTTTGTTTCTGCTTCCTATTAATGTTTCCCTTATTTATCCTGTTTAGATTCTCGTTATAGACATTATCTATACCGTTTTCCTTATCCTATCATATATTGTGTTTTATCTTAGTAGGACCCTAACCTTCCTCGTCACTATCCAACTGAGGTTAGGCTTGGCACTTACTGAGTACCGATGTGGTGTACTTATGCCCTTCTTGCGCATGTTTTTTATGTGCATATCCATGTACCCCCACTCAGGCGCACTATCCTTGAGGCAGGGAGAGCGACAGAGACTTCGAGGTATATCTGCAGCGTCCGCAGACCGAAAAGTCTCCTTCTTACTCTATCTTGTAGTGTTTAGACTTCTTTCGTACTTTGACATAGACTTTTCTGGAGTTTGGAGCAGTGTATTACATTTCTATTAGCTTGTGTTTCCCTTGAGTTTCCGGGTTTTGGGGTGATATTGTAGACTTCCGCGTCTGAGTTGTATATCCCAAGTGGCACTTATATATAGTTTTCCTTCTATTTTTGCTTAGTTTAATTAATTATTTTAAGTTATATTATTTCTGCATTGTTAGGCTTACCTAGTCGTAGGGACTAGGTTCCATCACGACATATTATCGGACGGCGAACTGGGGTTGTGACAAGTTGGTATCAGAGCTCTAGGTTCATAAGAGTTATAAAACACATGCCCGTTCATTAGAGTCTCATTGATCGGTTCGGCGACATCTGTACTTTTCTACGAGGAGCTATGTAACTGTTTAGGAAAAATCTTCATTTCATTTGATTTCCTTGTCGTGCGGTAGTTTTGACATCAACTCTAAACTTGTGTCTTCTATTCTCTCACAAATGGTGAGGAGATGTGCTACCCGAGATGATCAGGTACCCGTGCCCCCTACTACAACCGTTAGAGGTCGAGGCTGGGGTAGAGGTCGAGGACGCGTACGTGGTGCAGCAAGAGCACATGTGCGAGCTGCCGCCGAGGCACCACCAGCAAATCAAGCCGGAGCTCGGGCACCTGGCACGCCTACTACTGCCACTACTACTCCAGCTCTTCAGGAGACTTTGGCTCAGTTCATGAGTATGTACACCACCTTGGCTTAGGCAGGGTTGCTTCCCCTTGCTGCATCCATATCCCAAGCTGGGGGAGGAGCACAGACTCCCACCGTCCGCATTCCTGAGCAGCGAGTACAGGTTGAGCAGGCTCCCGAGATTATCCCCGCACCGCCTGCAATGCCAGTTTAGCCCAAGGATGGGTCAGCTGCTTCAGAGGACGAGCATCGGAAACTTGAGAGGTTCAAGAATTATGATCCCCCAGTATTCAGTAGATTAGCATCAGAAGATGCCTTGGGATTTCTATAGGAGTGTCACTGTATTCTTCGTACTATGGGCATAATGGAGCCCAACAGGGTTTTTTTCATTGCTTTCAGCTTCAGGGAGCCGCCTATGATTGGAGGCTCACTTATGAGATAGACAATCCAGTCGAGGCTACTTCACTATCTTGGACCCAATTCCCGGATATGTTTAGTTTGTCCCAGAGTCTTAGAGATGCATGATGCATAATGTTTGAGCATTTACGCTAGGGTGCTATGACCGTTTTGAAGTATGCTATCCATTATACCATGTTGACCAGCATGCACCGATCTTGGTTGCTACAGTTTGTGAGAGAGTTCGTAGGTTTATCGAGGGTCTTATCCCACCCATCAGATCTAGCATGGCTCGAGAGTTGGAGATGGACATTCTATACCAGCAGGTAGTAAGAATTGCTAGGAGGATCGAGGGTATGCTCGCTAGGGAGCTAGTGGAGCGGGAGGCTAAGAGGTCTCGAGAGGCGGGCCATTACTCTGGTGCATGTACCCCAACAGCAGATCGTCATGGTAGGGGTTATGTGGGTCACCCCATTTATTCAGCTTTTTCAGCAGCCAGGATTGCACCAACTCCGCCTATACCTCAGGAGCCTTACTATGCACCTCCAGTTTCTAGCGCACCTCCTACGTGGGGTGCTTTCAGAGGTTAGTCTTGCAGATCTGGCCTGAGCCAATCACAACCACCGTGCCGTCCCGAAGCTTGTTTTGAGTGTGGTGACACCCGCCATGTGGTGAGCGATTTCCCCAGACTTGGGAGGAGTGCACCCCCACAGACTTCTCAACCACAACATGCTCAGCAGAGTTCTTAGGCCATGATCACAGCTCCAGCTGCTACCCCACCTGCCCATCCAGCTAGGGACGGAGGTCGGGGAGATAGTGGCTGCCCTCGAGAGAGGGGCCGCGCCAGATATTAAGCTATTCCTGCTCGTACCAAGGTTGTTGTCTCCAACTCCGTCATTACATATATTATACTGGTTTGCCACAGAGAGGAATTGATTCTATTCGATCCGGGCTCTACTTGTTCTTATGTGTCTTCTTACTTTACTTCATATTTGGGTGTGCCTCAAGATTCTTTGAGTGCCCTCGTTTATGTTTCTACTTCTGTGAGGTATTCCCTTGTTATGGACCTCGTTTATCGCTCATGTCTGGTTACTATTCATGGTTTTAAGACCAGAGCGGGTTTATTATTACTCGGTATGGTTGACTTTGACATTATTTTTGGGCATGGACTAGTTTTTGCCCCATTTTTCTATTCTTGATTGTCACGCCAAGACCGTGACGCTAGCTATGCCAGGTATTCCGAGTATTGAGTGGAGTGGTACTTTAGATCACACTCCAGTAAAGTTATTTCTTTCCTTAAAGCTCATCGTGTGGTTGAGAGGGGGTGTTCCACATATTTAGCTTATGTGAGAGATGTCAGTATTGATACCTCTTCTGTTGATTCAGTCCCAGTGGTACGGGATTATCTCAATATGTTTCTAGCTGATCTTTCGGGCATGCCACCCTATAAAGACATTGATTTTGGCATTGATTTGTTTTCGGGCACTCAACCCATTTCCATTCCTCCATATCGTATGGCACCTCCTGAGTTGAAGGAGTTGAAGGATCAGTTACAAAAATTGCTTGATAAGGGTTTTATTTGACCCAGTGTTTCACCGTGGGGTGCTCCTATCTTGTTTGTGAAGAAGAATGATGGTTCTATGTATATATGTATTGATTATCACCAGTTGAACAAGGTTATAGTGAAGAACCATTATCCTTTGCCTTGTATTGATGATCTCTTTGACCAACTTCAAGGCACACAGATGTTTTCTAAGATTGACTTACGCTCATGTTACCATCAGTTGAAGATCCGGGAGCCAGATATCCCGGAGAATCCCTTCATGACTCGATATGGCCATTACGAGTTCATTGTTATGTCATTTGGGCTGACCAAAGCCCCAACAACATTCATGTATTTGATGCATAGTGTGTTCAGGCCATATTTCGACTCGTTCATCGTTGTTTTCATAGATGATATTCTTGTATACTCCCGGAGTCGGGAAGATCATGAGCTGCACTTGAGGACAGTGCTTCAGACCCTGAGAGAGAATAAATTATATGCAAAGTTCTCAAAATGCGAGTTTTGGTTGAGTTCCATGGCATTCATAGTCCAGTAGTATCGAGTGAGGGCATTCGGGTGGATCCGAAGAAGGCAAAGGCAGTGTAGAGTTACCTAGACCTTCCTCAGCTACAGAGATTTGCAGTTTCCTTGGCTTGGCGAGCTACTACGATCGATTTATGGAGGGACTTTCATCGATTGCGGCCCCTATGACTAGATTGACCCAGAAGGGTGCCAAATTTTAGTGGACAGAGGAGTGTGAGGCAAGCTTTCAGAAGCTCAAGACAGCTTTGACTACAACCCCAATTTTGATGTTGCTTACTAGTTCGGGGTCTTATACTCTCTATTGTGATGCCTCAATAGTTGGCCTCGAGTAATGTTGATGTAGGATGGTAGGGTGATTGCTTACGCATCAAGACAGTTGAAGATACAAAAGAAGAATTACCCTGTCCACGACTTTGAGCTAGCTGCTATTGTTCATGCCTTGAAGATCTGGCGTCATTATTTGTAAGGTGTACCTTGTGAGATCTATACTGACCATCAGAGTTTGCAGCACTTTTTCAAGCAAAAGGATCTAAATATGCATAGAGTAGGTGGTTAGAGTTGCTGAATGGTTATGATATTACTATTCTGTATCACCCAGGCAAGGCCAATGTGGTGGTGGATGCCTTGAGTCCCCGGACAGAGGGTTTGGGGAGTTTGGCATATTTACCAGCTTCAGAGAGGCCTATGGTGATGGATGTGTAGGCCTTAGCCAGCCAGTTTGTGAGATTGGATCTTTCAGAGCCCAGTCGGGCTCTAGCTTGTGTAGTTTCCTGGTCTTCCTTGTTTGATCGTATAAGGGAGCAGTCGTATGCAGACCCTTATTTGTTTGTCCTTAGGGACAAGGTTCAGCATGGAGATGCCAGATATGTGACCATCAAAGATGACGGGGTATTGAGGATGAAGGGTCGGATTTATGTGCCCAATATTTATGAGCTTTGAGAGTTAATTTTAGAAAACGCACAGAGTTCACGGTATTCCATCCATCGGGGTGCCGCAAAGATATATCAAGGCTTGCGGCAACACTATTGGTGGAGGCGGATGAAGAAAGGTATAGTTTGTTATGTGTCTAGATGCCTCAAGTATAAGCACCAACGACCAGGTGGATTGCTTCAGCAAATAGAGATTCCGGAGTGGAAATGGGAGCGCATCACCATGGACTTTGTATCTGGACTCCCATGGACCTTGAAGAAGTTTGATTCCATTTGGGTTATTGTGGATCGACTGACCAAGTCTGTTCACTTTATTCCTGTGTGTACCACTTATTCATCAGAGCGGTTGGTGGAGATTTATATCCGGGAGATCGTCCGTCTGTATGGTATTATAATTTCTATTATTTTACTCAGTTTACATCGCGTTTCTGAAGGGGCCGTGCAGCAGGAGCTAGACACTCAGATGGAGTTGAGTACAACATTTCAACCCAGATGGACGGACAATCCGAGCACAGTATTCATATTCTTAAGGATATGCTCTGTGCGTGTGTGATTGAGTTTGGAAGATTTTGGGATCAGTTCTTGCCATTGGCAGAGTTTGCGTACAACAATAATTATTAGTCCAACATTCAGATGGCACCGTATGATGCTTTATATGGTAAGAGGTGTAGATCTCTGGTGGGAAGGTTTGAGCAGGGTGAGGCCAGGCTATTGGGCACAGAGTTGGTTTAGGAAACATTGGAGAAAGTTAAGGTGATTCAGGATAGACTCCGTATAGCCCAGTCCAGACAGAAGAGCTACACAGACAAGAAGGTTCGTGATGTTTCATATATGGTTGGTGAGCAGGTTTTGCTTCAGGTTTTGCCTATGAAAGGCGTCATGAGGTTTGGAAAGAAAGGGAAGTTGAGTCCGAGGTTTATTAGCCCTTTTGATATTTGAGGCGAGTTGGGGAGATTGCTTGTGAGCTTGCCTTACCTCCCAGTTTGGCCGGGGTTCATTCGGTATTTCATGTTTCGATGCTCCGAAGATATCACGGTAACCCGTCGCACGTGTTGGAATTCAGTTCAGTCCAGTTGGACAAGGATCTATCCTATGTTGTAAAAAATATATTTATCCATTTAAACTAGTTTGTTGAGTAGTATGATGATATTAAATCAATTGTCTATAGATACGATTGAATTGGAGCCAAATTCAAAAGGAAAAGGCATTGCTAAGGATTGAATTGGCCATAGACTTTCGAGATAAGTGTTTGATCTATCCTAACTTGAGGGAATAAGAGTTGAGTTTATGTGCTAATTGTTATGTGTGGAGTCTGACGTATAGACAAAGTGACGAGTATCTATACATTGGGGGTCGAGTATGACCATGAGTCTTAAATGGATTATATTTGTGATAATCTTATGTGATTATATGAAAGGAATTATTTTTTTAATACCGGTAATATAAATATTATTGATTTAAAGATTTTTAGTTTAATATAGGTAATACAAATATTGTTGATTTAAAGATTATTGGTTTCACACCGGTAATATAAATATATTATTGATTAAAAATTATTGGTTTTATATCGGTAATATATTAAAAAATAGGACCGTATGGCACGCCGGCCACTTATATATATTAAGAAATGGGATCTTGTGGAATTTAAATGATTGTTGGCATTGGCTATAGTTGCCAATAGCCTATTATGCACTGTTATTGGCCATAGTTTCTAGTGACATATTGATAAATGAGATTATATTGTATTGGGAGCGAGTGGTACGCCTACCACAAGATAAGAAATGAAATGGGATCGGGCTGGATGCCTGTGAGCACGTGATTTTTGCCCCGCATAAGAATTACTCCCAAAATCAAAAAAACAAATATAGAATAGTTTTGTGTTGTGTTGATTTTTGTATTTTTGTTTGATTTTTCTTAGTTATTGTCTACATTTTTATCCGTGCATGTTTATTTGTTAAACTAATGAAATAAAATATAAAAAATAGTGTTTTATTTTTTGCATTTAAGTCTTGTTTAAAGTAATTAAGTTTATTGCAAATGATATATAAAATAAAAGTCACAAAAATAATTCATCTTTGACATTCTTAGCATTTAAATGCCTAGTCGTGTGATTTATATTTAATTGTGTGTGGTAATTGTTAGTATAATTAGTATTAATATAATTTGATTTTTGTAGTAATTAGAATTTTTGTTTTAATAAACTAGGAACTAAATTCAAAAGAAAAGAGAGAAAAATTACAAAAGAAGAGAAATGGACTGGATTAGTCCAAAACCGGATAAACCCAGGCCCAAACCCAGTCCCTTACCCGGCCCAACAACCTATTCCCCTAACCCAACAAACCCGCCCTGTTACCCCCTTTGATCTAAGCCGTTGGATCTCTTAAATCCAACGGTCAGAATTAAATCTCTGATTTAATCTAACCAAATACCCCCAAGACCCTCTTCCCCCGCCTCATTACCCAAACAACCCACACCCCTTACCTTTCATCTCTCTCAACCAAACACCCCAAGAACCCTAGCTAGCCACCGCCCTTTCCCTCGCCGGAAAATCCGGCGGCGCCGGTTCATTTCGCCACCATTTTTACACCCCAGAATCTCCATAGCCCCCTCTTTCCCAATCCACGATCCATTGTCTTCGAATCATCACCGCCCACTTCGAATTTTAGATCGAAAATTCCTTCACCAATCTTGCCTTCTCCATTCAAGCCCAAACTTGAACATAACCCTCACCTGACCTCCCCCATAACCAATCCAAGCCTATTTTGTTTCGAATCTCACCCAAAATCATCAACCCCCAAAACCGAGATCTAAGAACCCTAAAATTCGAATTGGAGATTTTCTTCGTCGGATTTCATGGAATTGAGATCTAATAGACCTTAATTGATGTGTTTTCGCTTGAAAATATTTCAATTAAGGTCCTTTCGACCTCGAATGCCAAAACTCAAGCTAGCCGAATCTCCAATTTCTTTGTTTCAAGGTATTTCTTCTCCTTTTCTGTTCTTATTTACTCATGCTCGTCGGTTTAGTTTAATCGTTTTGTAGTTTTATTTATTGATTTTTCTTCGAATATTCTTCAATTTTCTGTTTTTCCTCTCTCAAAGACCTTTTATTTGGTCGATTCATTCTTATGTTTTGTTATTTGATTACTTATGTTGTAGAATACGTATTCGCTTTGATTAGCGTCGTCGAATATTTAGTTTCATATTTTTCTGTCTTTGGCCGAGAATGTTGAATCACTGATTTATCGATTTGTTTGTTGTCGATTATACATGTTGTAATCGATTATTCGAATGTCGTCGATTAATTCTGTGGGTTCGTTTTGTTAGAACACTGGACCATGATTAGCTGTTTAACTGGCTGTTAATGTCACTGTTGGTTTATAGCTGTTAAATCATAGTTGTTAACTATCTGTAATTTCACTGGTGATTCATAGCTATTTGTTTGGTAGCTGTAACTGTTATGATTCCCTGTGGGTCTGAGTTTTGAACTTTGTGGATTTCAAATTAGAAAGTCTGATTGGGTATAGTTGTTTAATTCTGATAAGGAGTTAGAAAAAAAACCAACAGCTAAGTGTGAGACACATGTTCTAGTAGTGGAACCTGCTGGACAGCAGGTATCCCACATAGTTGCTGCACTTAGGGAATTTTAAAACAAAAAGTCCCATACTTGGAGAAAACAAAGTGGAAAACACAGAGGGAATAACATGGCCATTTTAATTTAAAACAGAAGGGAAAGGGTCTGCAAGGCTGGCTTTCAACCTGTTTATATAGGGCAGTAAACACACATATACATCACTGGAAAACAGAGAGAGACAGAGAGAAATAGACATTCTGAAAAAAATAGAGAAGTAAGGAATAAAAGCATTGGTTTGGGTTTTAAAATCTCAGTTCTGAAAGTTTGAGAAAACAGTTGAGTTTTAGAGATTATACGATCAGTTTTAAGGTTCCTTCTAGCCATTTATCTGGGAGTTTGTTGAAAGGATTAGATTGAAAGATTCAAAGTCAATTTTTTAAAGCAATCTTACCTCATGTAACATTGTTACATTAGCTTAAGTTTTCAAAAAACAGATTCTAAAATTCTTCCTCTTTTCTTGTCCATATCCGAGTGTTCAAGTTGCTTGAAGGTTTCTTTTAAGGCTGCTGGTTTCGATCTTGTTTGATATCCTGTTTGGTTAGGATTTCTTTGGTTGCAAACTGTTGGTCTTCTCTGTTGGTGTAAAATTCTGGAAACCTCATTTGTTACTGGGCTATACATTTGGTGGATTTAAATCATTCTCAGTTGCTGTTGGCTTCTGTTGCGGTTTGTTCTGTTGGAGTGCCTACTGATTTTCTCTTCCATTTTCTTGCTTGAAATTCCAGGTACACAATTTCTATTTCATTGTTGGTGTAGACTTGAAATTAAGCTGGAAATGAGAATGCCTGCCGGTTTTACGCTTTGGATCACTACCTGTCAACTTCAAAATTAGATTAGATCTTCTATATGTGTGTTCATTAGCCTTGTAAAGCATATTTGTATAACTAGAATCACTCCATGTTTCAATTTGAATCATGAGTTGTGAAATCGAGCCAACCTCTTAGTTAGCATGTAAACCTGTTTAATTTTGGTACTATGTTTGAATCACTGTCACAAGTTTGTAGTAACTAAAATTTTAAATAGAGTTTGAGTTAGCTTCGTAATAAGTATGCTTTACAAGTTTGTAGTAACAGTGGTTTGTAGTAAAACTTTAGTGTTAGGACAAATTTTATTCCCTCACAAGTTTGTAGTAACAGTGGTTGGCTTCAAAAATAAAACCTTAGAGTTAGATTTGCAATTCGTTAGTTAGTATCAACTGTCCTAATTTTACAAGTCACGCGCAAACAAATTCTCGATCTAGTTCGGTAATAGAGTTCAAGATGTATTAAAATCAGGATGTATACACATGTCTCGATTAAGAGCTTTTATTTTGAACGAGATGCAATCCCGTTAAGAGCTTTTATTTGGCCCTAAGTCAACAAGTCATGGAATAAGAAATCATTTTGCACATGTTTAAATTAGAAAAATGACAAAACTATGCATCTTTACATAAATTGAATTCTGTTTAGTCTAGAAATCATTTTAATCGGCATAGTTTCAAAGTAATCCGGATACATTTTTTTATTTTTTTTGTCAAAAGTATGAGTTTATGTTGCAATCAGTTTTTTTTCTTTTTGTACGGTTTCAAATTAATAGAGCGGTTTAAAGTTTAATTAGCGCATATAATTTATAAACATGTATAAAATCAGGTATATTTAGCCATTTATGATAGTTGAAGCGACCGTGCAAGAACCACGGGATTCGAGGGTGCCTAAAACCTTCCCTCGGGTCAACATAATTCCTTACTTAGAATTTCTGGTTCGCAGACTTCATTTGGAAAGTCGAAATTTCCTCGATTTGGGATTTAAATAAATCGGTGACTTGGAACACCATAATTTATTCCAAGTGGCGACTCTGAAATAAATAGAATAATCTCGTTTCGAATATTGTCACTTAAAGTGGAAAAACTCCTTTGTGCATCTACCCTTCGGGGTGGGGCCCGCCAAAAGGAGGTGTGACAGCTCTGGCGACTCTGCTGGGGACACAGACCCAGAACCACTGGTTCAGGGTTTAAGAATTCGAGCTTTGAATAATTATTTTATTTGGCTTATTTATTACCTGATTTTATTATATGTTTGTATTTAGTGTGCTAAATGTTGCTTTTACCACTTTGATATTTTGTGAATTATATATAAATTATGCCGATACCCATTTTTCCTCTTCTAAGTCTTTTGAAATATAATATCGGGCATTTGCTGGACATAGCCCGTTTTTCTCAAGATAGCTGTGCTGCCTGGCACCCGGTGAAGGATTTGTAATCACACATGTTTAGGCGGAGAGTTTTGTCAATTAAGCCGGAAAGTCATGCTACCGGTGCACTGACACTCTTCGGCTAGAGTTGTCCGCTCGAGTTAAAGCTAGTCTAGACACCTTTTCCAACATGATGATGACTTAGAATAACAAAACCTTATGCTGGATCCCCGATAGGAACACCTTTTTGCATCATGTGCATATTTGACTTAGGAAGCTCAACACAGGGGTTGGGCCTGTCTAGGACAGGTGTACCTGAAACAAAAGACCAACTTGTTGCATCTTTCTCTGTGCATTTATTTGTTTCGATTTTACATGCTAACCGGTTTGTTATTAAAAAAAAGGGTAAGAAGTGAAAGATGTCAAGGTGAAAAATCAAATCAATTTTATGGAAAATGATATGTTTTTCTTAGAAAATAATTTTGAAGAAATGAAAAAAAAAAAAACAAAAAAAAAAAAAGAATCTCCGAATAAAATTTTGTTAATTTTAAATAGTTAGTTTTCTTTGAAAATTTTTGAAAAAAAAAAGAAAAATAATACCAAATAAATTTTCTTAATTTTACGAAAAATAGTTTCTTTGAAAATAATTTTTTGAAAAAAATGCAAAAAAAAAAAAAAAATTCGATAAATTTTGTTGATTTTGTTAAAGATAGGTTAGTTTCTCTGAAAATAATTGGTTTTAGAAAAGCTGTTTAAAAATAGTTTATTTTCTTTTCTTAAAATGATTTAGTTCTTTTATTTTCGAACTACGCAAGTTTGATTCTCACCGAGCGTAAGATACGTAGGCAACCCATATCGGGCTCAACTAATTCTGATTTTTCAAAATTAAAAAAAAAAAGAGAAGAAATTCAAAATGATAATAATAAAAATATTAAAACTAGGAATTTTGTTCTTAGTCAAGAGTTAGGAAATTTTTGCAAAAATAGCCAAACGCTTCAAAAGGTGCGCCGGAGGACTAATTTCGCAAAAACGGAATATAGACATCACACTGGAATCCTTATACAGCCTTTAAATCTTCTTCAAGTGCTGAAAGGCCGTATTAACAAGATTCGTTTTTTTAATAATAAAAAAAAAATTTGAAAAAAAGAAAATCTTAAGTTTCATTTTTACCTTTTCTTGGATCAGCATGACTTCATCGCAAAGAATCGTCCAGAAAAGGGCGAGAGATGAAATGCCACCCATGTTCATGGTCCAGGACAAGACCCCGAGTCAGCTCTATAAATGGTGGACTAGTTTTTCATCTTGGGAAAGAAATCAAGTCCACAAGCACCTCAAGTTTCTGCCGGACATTATGATGATAAAATCGGACAAAAATTTAATCAGAACTTTAGCAAGTTTTTGGGACTCAACAAGCAATGTTTTCAGATTTCGGGACTGCGAAATGACACCCACTTTGGAAGAACGGGGCGGACTCACAGGGCTTGGGAGAGATTTACACAAAAAGAGACCTGCAGCTCCTAGGCAAATGGGTGTGAACAATTTCTTGAAGAAGTTATGTCTCCGACGAGTTCTCATGGGTTGTTTGGAGAACGGTTGGGTGCCGCTGGAGTATCTCTATGATAGATTTGGTGATAAGAAAGGGTTCGAGAAATTCTCAAACACTGAATTTGTTAACCAGTTGAATTATGACGCCTGGGGAGATTTAAGAATCTATGCCTTTATGATCGCTTTTTTGGGAACCATGGTTTTTCCCGAACGTGGCGGATGCATCAGAATCCGTTTGGCTGCGGTGGTCTCATATTTACAGAGTAACGAAGAACACACTATTCTTCCTAAGATCCTAGGAACAATCTTTCGGGCCTTAACTCGGTGCCAAGAAGGACATGATTATTTTGAAGGTTGTAATATCTTATTACAAATGTGGTTTGTAGAGCATCTCTATCATCACCCAATTGTGATAGACTTCAACGCGGATTGGCTGAATTATATTCGTTGTCATACAAACAGAGCCGCCCGTTGTAACCTTCCAGAAGATTTAAGGACTTGGCAAGAACTTCTCAACTCTTTGAGAGCAGATCGACTTACCTGGAATTATTATTGGTTCCCTTCCGCTAAAATCATGCACATGTCGACATATCGCCCATTCTACATACTAATGGGCTTCAGGGGTTTCCAACCATATGCCCCACTACGAGTCATACGGCAACTGGGTAGAGAACAAAAAAGACCCCCGATTGAAGATATGCGATCATTTACGTGGGAATTCACGACAGAGGAGCTCCCAAGAGAGACTTATGCACAAAAGGTATGGTTCGGTAGTCAACTCTCCGACATCGACGAAATGGTTGCCGATCGAGAACGGGGAGAAGTGAGACTCGCATATCTTGAATGGTACCACAACCAATCAATGCCCGAGCAAAGGGCAGAAAGGTCGGTAAAGTATGCCGTCGATTGGGAGAAAGAGATAGAAACCAGAGTTAGGGAGGCTAAACATGAGACAGCGCAAGATTTCCAATCTTGCATTAACACTTTAAAAGAAGACAAGGGAATTCTGGAAGCTGCCATGGATATACAACAGGATGATTTCGATCAGGAAAGGGCCGGTTGGGAGCAGGAAAGAGAAGCACTCCGAACTCAAATTCAGGAGATGCAATTGACCGCAGAAAGGTCAAGGAGAAGTCGGAATGATGAGATGCTTATAAACAATTTGGAAAGGAAAGCCTTTGAGCACCAGGAGGACTTGGAGAAGGCAGAAGCGGCTTTGGTTGCAATCCGGACAAAATGGAGAAGAGCAGCCCACCAAGAAGCACTCCGTCTACAACAAGTAGAGAAAGATTATGGGGAAATCATTGTTGATTTAAGAAAAGCAAATGCTGCTTTTAGAGAGCAAATTCTCAGGCAAGTCCGAGATGCCAATGCAGATAGAGACCGTTGCCACGACTTAATGGAACGGATGGAAAGACAAATAGATAGGCTTTTGGACCAAGTCTCCGGTAACGCTCAAGTATTAGGGGCAAAGAACGGACATATAGGCCAGCTGCTCAGAGAAAAAGACATGATCCGGGCCAGGATCAATGAAATCGGGCACTACATTACTATAAGATGCCTGACCTGCGAACAAGTACCCCGACCTACCCACTTCTCTTCAATCATGGAATGTGTCCACCAAGTCATGGTAGAGTTGGGGAGTTTACAAAGAGATCTTACACCCAGAACCGCAGCAAGGCCAAACAACGCCCCCCGGGCGCAAAGATTCGAGGCGTTGGAACATGCTTAGAAAAGTCTGTTATTTTTAGAGTCTGTTTGTCCTTTTAAAGCTTTCCTCCATTGTTGTCATTTTGCAAAGTATTTCAAGTTTGAAATTTATGAAATAAAATTCAAAAAAAAAAATATATTTCATTCGTATCTTATGTTTATTGGTTCCGAACTACGCCCGTTCTGATTCATGCGGGGACATGATACGTAGGCAATCCACATAAGATTCGACCATCACTAAAAAAAAATAAAAAATAAAAAAAGTGGGGAAAAGTTAAAAGAAAAGAAGATTGATAGAGGATGAAAGCAAAGGAAAATACAAAACCAGAATGACGCATCGCAATCAAATACATGTAGCAACACAATCATCTGTATAAGTGCATCACACCCAACGTGAGATTACTTATCTATTATGCTGCTAACCGTTTGTTTGCCAAACTCCAGGTTTTAGTAAAGAGTGGTTGATTTTGTGGTAATCTGGCATCACATTCGTACTTCACAAGGTCCAAAGGAAAAGTTCAGCAGCACGAAAGTACTCATCCCTATTTCACTAGGTCAAAAAGAGGTGCCAACATGTCTTCGGAAATCCCCCTATCAACCATTCCCATTTCGGAAGAAAGCTCCGTAACAACCATCCCGGCTACTGAGTCAACAGCTTTGGAGGAGAATAAAATTTTGCACTGCCGCATGCTCGAGATGTTAGACGATTGGAATAACGGGAAAGAGCCCCCAAGTTTGATCCCTGGGTTCCCTGAAATTCTTCTCAGATCAAGTGGGATTTCCAATACCCCCACCAATTACCCACCTACTCTGTTTGGGTATTCTAATGTCACAACCCTCTCCGAATCACCCTCCACTTCCTATCCTCGGGTGACAGCATTAGATGCATCCGCAAGAACGTCAGTTGGTTTGCCAATTCTAATCACGACGCATCCCACCGCACATACTCCTTTCTTTGATTCCTCGTCCTTTACATTCCCGGCAACACCCCTTACACGGGACCATACCCAGGTTGCCGCCAATATATATCCTCAGTCACCTCGATATGAGTTCCTACCAAGCCCAAATCCAAAAGCTCCCGAGCAGGATGAAATGACAAAAAGAAAGAGAAGCTTGGAACAGAGCCTGAAAAACATGCAAGGTCTAAGCGAGCAGAAAAGTGTATCTTACGCCGATTTATGCATGTTCCCGTATGTACATTTGCCATCAGGCTTTAAGATGTCGAAGTTCGAAAAGTATGACGGGCATGGTGACCCCATTGCTCATCTAAAGAAATACTGCAATCAATTGCGAGGTGTCGGCGGCAGGGAAGAATTGCTGATGGCATACTTCGGAGAAAGCTTGATCGGGATAGCATCAAAATGGTACATGGATCAAGACATATCTCGATGGCACATCTGGGATGATTTGGCCAGAGATTTTGTAAAACAGTTCCAATACAACATCGATATTGCGCCGGACAGGAATTCTCTATCGAACTTAAAAAAGAAGCCCTCAGAAAGCTTCAGAGAATATGCCATCAAGTGGCGAGAGCAAGCGTCCAGGGTGAAACCCCCCATGGACGAAATCGAAATGGTCACGACTTTTCTCCAAGCTCAAGAGCCGGACTATTTTCAAAATATGATGTTGGCGATGGGAAAACCTTTCGTCGAAGCAATCAAGATTGGAGAAATGGTGGAAAACGGCTTGAAAACGGCTTAAAAACGGGTCGAATTTTGAGTCAAGCGGCCATTCGGGCAACTTCCCAAGCCATCCAAGACGGGTCTGGAGGGATGCCCAGAGGCAAAAAGAAGGAGGAAACTGTCATGGCGACAGTAGAAGATAGAAGATATCGAACCTCAAGGCAGGTATTCTCCGAAAGGCCCCCCAGCATTACTATTCACACCACAGCATGACCTATGCTCCTCCGCCTCCACCCTACGCAGTCATGAACGTTCAACCTTTTGCGCGACCTCAGCCACCAGCCAACAGAAATCCACCTCCATTCCAAAGAAACCAACCTCCTTACCCAAACCAATACAACCACCGACCAAATAACACCCGCCACCGTGAGCCACCCAAAATGAGCTTTACACCCATTGGGGAGCCGTATTCCACTCTTTTTCCAAAACTCAGGCAAGAGAACCTACTGCAGCCCGTTCCGCAGAACAGGCAGAATCCGGACTCTCCTGCCTACCAACGAGGAATATACCGTGCCTATCATTCAGGTGTTGAGGGACATAGCACCGACAATTGTTGGACTTTGAAGAAGGCGGTGCAAGAGCTAATCAATCAAGGGAGGATAGTCTTCGCAGATGAAGACATCCCAAATGTGACAAATAACCCATTGCCAGCCCACAACAACGGGCCAGTAATTGAGATGATTTGTGACGATAAGGAATTTGACCCAGCCTTAAAAGCGATAATTGCCATCGCCAACATAGAGAAGCGGCCTGATGTTGCCCTGAAACGAGAGAAAGTGGGGAAAAAGGTTGAAGTTCCCGATACTAGATCTGAAAAGACGATCGAATTGAAGGCATCGTCTCAAAAGAGTGGAGTTCTTTACCTCCCGCGAGGCCGAGTGGAAAGACCATTGTCAATAGGTGCCCCCAAGAAGTTCCATTTGAAGAGGGAAACAGCAGTGTATGTACCAAAGGGAACCTATGTGGCCCGAAAACCAGATGAACCTATGGTTATTGCACGTGTGCAACAAAAACCTATGACAGATCCATCCGCTGTACCTTGGAGCTACCAACGGACACTCGTTACACGCAAAGGAAAAGAGGTTGTAGGAGAATCATCTGGGAGCATCCTGGGTCAAAAGTACTTAAACACGCAGGAGGTAAATAACGCCACACAAAGGCATTTCCCATCAAAAAAACCTGTAAGCGCTGAAGAGGCAGAGGTCTTTTTTCAGAAGATGCAAATGCCTGACTATGAGGTGATAGACCAACTGCGCAAATACCCGGAGCAGGTATCGATGTTGTCCCTTTTAATGAAGTCTACTGAACATTAGAAGGTTTTGTTAAAGGCCTTGAATGAGGCATATGTGCCTATTGAGACTTCATCCGAACAACTTGAAAGAATGACGGAGAGATTCTTCGCAATCAATCAGATTTCTTTCAATAAGGCTGATTTGCCTTTGGAAGGTGCGGCCCACAACAAAGCTTTGCATTTGACTGTCAAATGCGAAGGCTACTACATGAAGATGGTCATGGTGGATGGGTTCAGGAGTATACATATGCCCACTTTCCACTCTAGGCCGCATAGGAATCGAAGCTGAAAGAATTCGGCCCAACAACATATGCGTGCGAGCCTTTGATGGTGTGAGGAGAGATACGGTCGGAGAGATTGATGTGATTATGACCATCGGCCCGATGGATTTCGAAGTGACATTTCAAGTTCTAGATATGGACACTTCCTACAACTTTCTTCTGGGAAGACCATGGATTCATGCAGCTGGGGCTGTGCCCTCTACCCTCTATCAGATGTTAAAATTTGAACACAAGGGACAAGAGATCGTGGTCCACGGGGAGGACGAGCAGTCGATTTATCGAGATCCATCCATCCCATGCTTAGAAGCGGAAGAAGGAAGCGAACACATCATTTATCAAGCTTTCGAGGTTGTATTGGCAGACCAACACGAAGAAGGGAACCCTCTCCCCCAACCCTTTTTGTCTAATGCCTCCATCATGGTGGCAAAAGAAATGATCAAACACGGTTTCCAGCCAGGAAAAGGTTTGGGAAAGTCCCTGCAAGGAGTATCAAAGCTGATAACTTTGCCCACAGCTGAAAAGGTTCTTCGGAGTAGGCTTTCGCCCTACCCCTGAAGATGAGAGATGGGCCAATAAAAGAAAGGAGAAGGGATGGGTTCTGCCACGACCGTTGCCATATCTGTACCAAACTTTTGTTTGACCAAGATACAGTGAAGAAGAAGAAGATGAGGTCTTCACATCAGAGGAAATTGAAGAAATATGTGGGGCCATGAGGCAAATGCTTTACGATGTTAACATGGTTCAATCGGGAGAAGGAACAAGCACCGCTGAGGTGCTGTATGTGGGCCCAGAAGCTAAATTGCAAAATTGGAAGGCCACACCCTTCCCAGTCAGGCGGGAGTTCTGGTAGATTTGTCCTGTCACTTTTCCTTCATCACAAGTTACTTCAGGACGTAGCTTGGATATGTTTCTTTGTTTTCTTGTATTTTCGGTCTTCCCAATGTAACTTTGTTTATCTTCAGAAAATTCCAAGAAAATGAAATAAATATTTCATCATTTTGCACTCTTTCTAATTTTGTTATTTATTCTTTATTTTCAGTCCTAATAATGCGGCTTTAAATAACATGACATGCTTGCGGAACTCATGCTCAAATCCGAACACGCCACCTAATCTGGAAATAATGAACCAAGAACCGGAATACGATGAAGAAGAGGCTTTTAGGGAAATAAATCGAGAATTGGAACATTTTGAGAATAAACCTAAGCCAAACTTGAATGATACCGAACCGGTTAATTTGGGAACCGCTAAAGAGACCCGAGAGACCAAGATAAGCATCCACACAGATGAGAAAACACGAGATGCAATAATCCAGCTCTTGTTTGAATTTAAAGACGTGTTTGCTTGGTCTTATGATGACATGCCAGGATTAGGAGCCGGTATAATGGTGCACAAGTTGCCAATCTACCCTGACTGTCGCCCAGTGCAACAGAAGCAAACAAAGTTCAAGATTGACATCAGTGATAAAATCAAAGAAGAAATCACTAAGCAGTTAAAAACAGGGGTAATTCGAGTGGTACAATACACCATGTGGTTGGCTAATATTGTGCCTGTGCCAAAGAAGGATGGAAAAACTCGAGTATACGTTGACTACCGAGATTTGAATAAAGCAAGTCCTAAAGATAACTTTCCTTTACCAAACATCCACATGCTCGTTGATAACTGTGCCAAACATGAGATACAATCGTTTGTGGATTGTTATGCGGGATATCATCAAGTGTTGATGGATGAAGAGGACACCGAGAATACTGTTTTTACCACACCTTGGGGAACTTACTGTTACCGAGTCATGCCATTCGGTTTGAAAAACGCCGGAGCAACGTACATGAGAGCTATGACTGCCATTTTCCACGACATGATGCATCAAGAAATAGAGGTGTACGTGGATGATGTGATCATTAAATCCAAAACTCAGGACGATCATGTGCGAGACTTGAGAAAATTCTTTGAGAGGTTGCGGAAGTAAGACTTGAAGTTGAATCCGGCCAAATGCGCTTTTGGAGTCCCATCAGGTAAACTTTTGGGTTTCATAGTCAGTAGAAGAGGTATTGAATTGTATCCCACAAAGATAAAATCCATTCGGGATTTACCTCCTCCCAGAACAAAGAAAGATGTAATGAGTCTTCTGGGCCGACTAAACTACATCAGTAGGTTCATCGCCCAATTGACTTCCACATGTGAGCCCATATTCAAGTTGTTGAAGAAAGACGCTGCAATCAAATGGACAACCGAATGTCAAGAAGCTTTCGACAAAATCAAAGAATATTTGTCAAACCCTCCAATCTTAGTCCCGCCAGAGCCAGGGAGACCTCTTTTCTTGTATTTAACTGTCTTGGAAAAATCTTTTGGTTGTGTCCTCGGACAACGTGATGCAACAGGGAAGAAAGAGCAAGCGATCTACTACCTAAGCAAGAAGTTCACTAGTTATGAGGTCAAGTACACTTTGCTAGAAAGAACGTGTTGTGCTTTAACTTGGGTCGCTCAAAAATTGAGACACTACCTCCAAGCTCATACGACTCACCTCATTACCCTGTTGAATCCTTTGAAGTATATATTCCAGAAACCGATGCCCACCGGAAGATTGGCGAAATGGAAAATCCTGCTCACTGAGTTTGACAAAGTCTATGTCACTCGCACGATAATGAAGGCCCAAGCATTGGCAGATCACTTGGCTGAGAACCCGATCGACGAAGAGTATCAACCATTGAATACCTACTTTCCTGATGAAGAGGTAAACACGACGGAAGTTGTTTCAGACGACAGTCATGCTTGGAAAATGTTTTTCGATGAGGCGGTAAACGCTAAAGGTGTAGGGATTGGGGCAATCTTGATCTCTCATGCTGGTCAGCATTACCCAGCCACGGCTAGGCTCCGTTGCTTTTGCACGAACAATACAGCTGAGTATGAAGCTTGTATCATGGGTATGAATGGCAATTGATTAGGGCGTTGAAGATTTGTTAATCATTGGGAATTCAGATCTAATTATCAAACAATCTCAAGGTGAATGGGAAACTTGGGACGTTAAACTCCTCCCTTACCGACATCACGTGAATATTCTGGGCAAGCGATTTGCATCGAAAGAGTTATGGTATATCCCACGATGTCACAATGAACTAGCTGACGCACTTGCCACTTTAGCTTCAATGCTACCTTATCCGGGCAATGCCCATGTCAATCCCTTGGAAATCCAAATCAGGGAAAGCCACGGTTATTGCAATGCAATCGAAGAAGGACCAAGCGTCAAGCCATGGTACTATGATATCAGGAGATTTTTGAAAACGCAAGAATACCCTGAACATGCTACTGGAGATCAAAAGAGGACCATTAGGCGACATGCAAGTGGTTTCTTTTTGAGCGGCGAGGTCTTGTATAAAAGAACCCCGGATCTTAACCTCTTAAGGTGTGTTGATGTCGAAGAAGCAGGAAGAATCATGCACGAAGTACACGCAGGATTATGCGGGCCTCATATGAATGGGTATGTCTTAGCCAAGAAAATCCTTCGAGCAGGTTA
Organism: Nicotiana noctiflora; assembly: GCA_032618575.1. NCBI lineage: Eukaryota > Viridiplantae > Streptophyta > Magnoliopsida > Solanales > Solanaceae > Nicotiana > Nicotiana noctiflora. The sequence continues at coordinate 54,257 of JASVEL010001987.1, read as the reverse complement.
TTATTGGATGGCCATGGAGAAAGATTGTTTCGGTTTTGTCCGAAAATGCCATCAATGTCAGGTACATGGAGATCTGATTCATGCACCTCCAACTGAGCTACACCCTATGTCAGCGTCGTGGCCATTTGTCACTTGGGGAATGGATGTCATAGGCCCGATTGAGCTGAAAGCTTCGAATGGGCACCGATTCATACTGGGCGTTATCGATTACTTCACAAAATGGGTCAAAGCCGTCACTCTCAAATCAGTCACTAAGAAAGCTGTGGTGGATTTTGTACACTCGAATCTTATCTGTCATTTTTGTATACCTGCAACTATCATCACAGACAATTATGTGAATCTAAATAGTCGTTTGATGGAAGAAATATGCGAGCAATTCAAAATAACGCATAGAAACTCCACTCCTTATCGGCCCAAAGCCAATGGTGTCGTGGAAGCAGCGAACAAAAACATTAAGAAGATTTTGAGAAAGACAATCCAGAGTTCTAGACAATGGCATGAACAATTACCGTTCGCCTTACTGGGATACCTTACTACAGTACGCACATCGGTAGGCGCAACCACATACCTGCTAGTCTATGGGACCGAGGTTGTGATACCAGCAGAGGTAGAAATTCCTTCACTCCGTACGATTGTTGAAGCAGAGATTGGAGATAGTGACTGGGTTAAGACTCGATTGGAGCAATTAACTTTGATCGATGAAAAGCGAATGGCTGAGGTCTGTCACGCACAACTGTACCAACAAAGGATGGCTCGTGCTTATAACAAGAAAGTACGGCCGAGAAATTTTGAAGTAGGTCAGTTGGTTTTAAGACGCATTCTTCCACATCACCAGGAAGTGAAAGGAAAGTTCGCTCATAATTGGAAGGGACCATACATCATCAGGAAGATACTGCCGAGAGGAGCATTATACTTGGGAGATATAGAAGGAAAAGATCCTGAGACAGCTGTGAATGCAGATGCTGTCAAAAGGTATTATGTCTGAATTTGCTTCGATGATGTCCTTACAAGTCGAAATGATTAAAGGCTTTTATTCCCGCTACCCAAACACTACCAACCCTTTTGTAAACCTTTGAGCCGGTTATATTTCTTTGGCTACCCTTTTTGGAATCCAAATTCAAAAAAAAACAAAACAAAGCATCCTGAACTACGTTCTGACTTGATTCCGAAAGGATACGTAGGCAACCTCTCCTGAGGTTCAGTCACACCAAACCAAAAATCCCAGTTTCCCCAAAAAATGAAACTGGGGCAGATGATATTGTTGATTCGGTTTAAGATCCGTCAGGATGATTCCAAAGTTGTAATTTTGTCCACAATTCTTGTTACCCAAACCGAGTACAAGTCCTTCAAGATCGATTGGAAGCTGAGAAAACATCATTGTCGCGGTCCGAAGCGTCTGGAATGAAAAGAAATAAAATGAGAGAGTCTTATTGGTGAAAACCTTCGGGCACCATAAGACGATGGAAGTAGAGAAATACAAAATGAGAGAGCCCGTTGGTAAAAACTCACAAAGAGTGCTATCTGGGGATGGTGAGAAGATAAATGAGAGAGGTCGATTGGCGAAAACCCACAAAAGGGCGCTACCAACCGAAAAGGATGTTTCACCACAAGAGGTCCTGGCACGGCTCCTTAGCTTGGAAACATAGACCCGTTTTTGGTTCATAAGGAAATGGTAGTTTGTGATGATCAAGCATCTAGTTCGAGAAGCATGTCATGTTGGTTTAAAGTCAGCATACACCTCAGATAAGTCCTTCTTTTTCCCCGAAAGGGACTCCTCTATCTTCGATACATTTTTCCATTCTTTGTTCATTTTTCTTTGAGTCCCTTTCGTTTTAACTTTGAATTCTGAAGTCATTACAAAGAAAGGTGATAGGGTCGTTTATATAGAATTATGCCTGGTAAAGAAGAAAGATACCCAGCCTCAGTGGTGTATTGATCCAATCCCGACTGATCATGATGGTCGATCATTTGCAAAGGAAAGGACATTAAGAATGAAAAGGAAATAAAAGGCTAAGGTTTTAAAAAACGGAACGATACAGAAAGACAAAGCCCACACAGGCGAGTCCTCAAAGAATTCCGAGTTTGAACCCAGTCATGTTGAGAGAAAGTCACCCTCAAAGACAATCAGCAGCAAAGTTTCTTAATGAAAATGGGGCCAGGATCAGGCGTTGAAGATAATCAAGGCCACAAAATCAACCACTTTTTCAACTAATAAAATATTCTTTGTTGAAAGCAGGTCTATTTAACTATGCAAGGAGAAGGTACAACTTAAAGAAGTGGAATACGCGAGCATTGAAATGGCTTTGAAACAAGGAAAATGCCTAAAAGGGGAAGTTTCTTTTCAAAAGCTTTGTCTTACTGCATTTGTTGATGGGTAAAAGGAAACTGCCTAAAAAAAAGGGCCCAAAAGGAAGAATAAAAGAAAAGAAAATGAAAACTCCAAAAAGAGAATCAAATCATGTTAGTCCAATATCCATTTGGACCCCGGTCAGAAAACCGAGGGTCTCTCCGGCCAGAAAGCCGTGAGACATTGCTTTTGAATTCCGGCCAGAAAGCCGTGAAAATTTTATCCCCAGTCAGAAAACCGAGGATCTCCCAGTAAGAAAACCGCGGAGCCATTTATTTTAACCCCCGCCAAAAAATCGAGGGTCTGGCGGCCAAAAATCGTTAGACATTGTTTTAATTCCGGCCAGAAAGCCGTGAAACTTTTATCCCCGGTCAGAAAACCGAGGATCTCCCAGTCAGAAAACTGCGGAGCCATTTATTTTAACCCCGGCCAAAAAAACCGAGGGTCTTGCGGCCAAAAAACCGTTGAGACATTGTTTGAATTCCGGCCAGAAAGCCGCGAAACTTTTCTTCCCGGTCAGAAAACCGAGGATCTCCCAGTCAGAAAACTACGGAGCCATTTATTTTAACCCCGGCCAAAAAACCGAGGGTCTTGCGGCGAAAAATCCGTTAGACATTGTTTGAATTCCGGCCAGAAAGCCGTGAAACTCTTCTTCCCTGTCAGAAAACCGAGGATCTCCCAGTCAGAAAACTGCGGAGCCATTTATTTTAACCCCGGCCAAAAAACCGAGGGTCTTGCGGCCAAAAAACCGTTAGACATTGTTTGAATTCCGGCCAGAAATCCGTGAAACTTTTCTTCCCGGTCAAAAAACCGAGGATCTCCCAGTCAGAAAACTGCGGAGTCATTTATTTTAACCCCGGACAAAAAACCGAGGGTCTTTCGGTCAAAAAACCGTTAGACATTGTTTGAATTCCGGCCAGAAAGCCGTGAAACTCTTCTTCCCGGTCAGAAAACCGAGGATCTCCCAGTCAGAAAACTGCAGAGCCATTTATTTTAACCCCGACCAAAAAACCGAGGGTCTTGCGGCCAAAAACCGTTAGACATTGTTTGAATTCCGGCCAGAAAGCCGTGAAACTTTTATCCCCGGTCAGAAAACCGAGGATCTCCCAGTCAGAAAACTGCGGAGCCATTTATTTTAACCCCGGCCAAAAACCTGAGGGTCTTGCGGCCAAAAAACCGTGAGACATTGTTTTGAATTCCTGCCAGAAAGTCGTGAAACTCTTCTTCGAAATCCCGGTCAGAAAACCGAGGATTTCCCAATCAGAAAGCCGCAGAGCTGTCTCTTTAAACCCCGATTAGAAAATCGAGGGTCGCACAGCCGGAAAACTGTGAAACGTTTATTTGTGAAACTGTGATTTTCTTTACCAATACCAAAGAGTCTTTTTAATCACTTTCTGTGTCACAACTAACTCACGAAATGTTTCTAGCAAAACTGGGGCAGAAAACTTTCGTTCATTTGTTTGTTTCATTTGTCTAAATAGGTTTGACCTCGGGACACAAGGATCAAGATAACCTACGAGTGGAACCTTAATCTGGAATGAAGAAAAGAAGGAAAAGAACCGAAAGGAAACAAGTTCAAACGTTGGAGTAAATAGAAGCGCGAATTGCTCCGAATCTGATTAAAGTCACGAGTTCCGCCAATTCCATTTCACTCAATGTTACAAAAATAAACAAGCACGTACAGTTTGTTGAGTATCAAGATTCAGATCGAGGTCTACAGCAAATCAGCTAAGATTCAAGATCAAGTTTTCAAGAGAATCATAGATATGAATCTTGTAACTCATAGTTTGATAGCATAGCTAGTTCAGCTTTAATTTCTCTTTTTGTGTAATAAGGAGGTCAGTAAGCAGTAAGCAGCAACAGCAACAACGATAGCAACAGTAACAGCAAAGTGTCAGTCCACGGTAGTCCCAGCAACCAAAACTTCCCGAACTACATTGACCTGATTCCTGTTTAGCCCAGGATATGTAGGAGGCCTCCCGAAGCAAAGGCTCGATCAAGATCTTTTTAAAATGCTTCACGCGGAATGCTCAAACGGGCAAAAATCGCTCGTATTTGCTCATTATTCTTTGAGAGAAAACTCTTCGCGTTTTCACGCAAAGAGAGGCAGCTGTGAGCACGTGATTTTTGCCCCGCATAAGAATTACTCCCAAAATAAAAAAAAATATAGATTAGTTTTGTGTTGTGTTGATTTTTGTATTTTTGTTTGATTTTTCTTAGTTATTGTCTACATTTTTATCCGTGCATGTTTATTTGTTAAACTAATGAAATAAAATATAAAAAATAGTGTTGTATTTTTTGCATTTAAGTCTTGTTTAAAGTAATTAAGTTTATTGCAAATGATATATAAAATAAAAGTCACAAAAATAATTCATCTTTGACATTCTTAGCATTTAAATGCCTAGTCGTGTGATTTATATTTAATTGTGTGTGATAATTGTTAGTATAATTAGTATTAATATAATTTGATTTTTGTAGTAATTAGAATTTCTGTTTTAATAAACTAGGAACTAAATTCAAAAGAAAAGAGAGAAGAATTAGAAAAGAAGAGAAATGGACTGGATTAGTCCAAAACCGGATAAACCCAGACCCAAACCCAGTCCCTTACCCAGCCCAACAACCTATTCCCCTAACACAACAGACCCGCCCCGTTACCCCCTTTGATCTAAGTCGTTGGATCTCTTAAATCCAATGGTCTGAATTAAATCTCTGATTTAATCTAACCAAATACCCCCAAGACCCTCTTCCCCCGCCTCATTACCCAAACAACCCACACCCCTTACCGTTCATCTCTCTCAACCAAACACCCCAAGAACCCTAGCTAGCCGCCACCCTTTCCCTCGCCGGAAAATCCGGCGGCGCCGGTTCATTCCGCCACCATTTTTACACCCCAGAATCTCCATAGCCTTCTCTTTCCCAATCCACGATCCATTGTCTTCGAATCATCACCGCCCGCTTCGAATTTTAGATCGAAAATTCCTTCACCAATCTTGCCTTCTCCATTCAAGCCCAAACTTGCACATAACCCTCACCTGACCTCCCCCATAACCAATCCAAGCCTATTTTGTTTTGAATCTCATCCGAAATCATCAAACCCCAAAACCGAGATCTAAGAACCCTAAAATTAGAATTGGAGATTTTCTTCGTCGGATTTCATGGAATTGAGGTCTAATAGACCTTAATTGATGTGTTTTCGCTTGAAAACATTTCAATTAAGGTCCTTTCGACCTCGAATGCCAAAACTCAAGCTAGCCGAATCTCTAATTTCTTTGTTTCAAGGTATTTCTTCTCCTTTTCTGTTCTTATTTACTCATGCTCGTCGGTTTAGTTTAATCGTTTTGTAGTTTTATTTATTAATTTTTCTTCGAATATTTTTTAATTTTCTGTTTTCCCTCTCTCAAAGACCTTTTATTTGGTCGATTCATTCTTATGTTTTGTTATTTGATTACGTATGTTGTAGAATACGTATTCGCTTCGATTAGCGTCGTCGAATATTTAGTTTCGTATTTTTCCGTCTTTGGCCGAGAATGTTGAATCACTGATTTATCGATTTGTTTGTTGTCGATTATACATGTTGTAATTGATTAATTAAATGTCGTCGATTAATTCTGTGGGTTCGTTTTGTTAGAACACTGGACCATGATTAGCTGTTTAATTGGATGTTAATATCACTATTGGTTTATAGCTGTTGAATTATAGTTGTTAACTATCTGTAATTTCACTGGTGATTCATAGCTGTTTGTTTGGTAGCTGTAACTGTTATGATTCCCTGTGGGTCTGAGTTTTGAACTTTGTGGATTTCAAATTAGAAAATCTGATTGGGTATAGCTGTTTAATTCTGATAAGGAGTTAGAAAAAAAAAACAGCTAAGTGTGAGGCACATGTTCTAGTAGTGGAACCTGCTGGACAGTAGGTATCCCACATAGTTGCTGCACTTAGAGAATTTTAAAACAAAAAGTCCCATACTTGGACAAAACAAATGGGAAAACACAGAGGGAATAACATGGCCATTTTAATTTAAAACAGAAGGGAAAGGGTCTGCAAGGCTGGCTTTCAGCCTGTTTATATAGGGCAGTAAACACACATATACATCACTGGAAAACAGAGAGAGACAAAGAGAAATAGACATTCTGAAAAAAATAGAGAAGTAAGGAAGAAAAGCATTGGTTTGGGTTTTAAAATCTCAGTTCTGAAAGTTTGAGAAAACAGTTGAGTTTTAGAGATTATACGATCAGTTTTAAGGTTCCTTCTAGCCATTTATCTGGGAGTTTGTTGAAAGGATTAGATTGAAAGATTCAAAGTCAGTTTTTTAAAGCAATCTTACCTCATGTAACATTGTTACATTAGCTTAAGTTTTCAAAAAATAGATTCTGAAATTCTTCCTCTTTTCTTGTCCATATCCGAGTGTTCAAGTTGTTTGAAAGTTTCTTTTAAGGCTGCTGGTTTCGATCTTGTTTGATATCATGTTTGGTCAGGATTTCTTTGGTTGCAAACTGTTGGTCTTCTCTGTTGGTGTAAAATTCTGGAAACCTCATTTGTTACTGGGCTATAAATTTGGTGGATTTAAATCATTCTCAGTTGTTGTTGGCTTCTGTTGCAGTTTGTTCTTTTGGAGCTGCCTACTGATTTTCTCTTCCATGTTCTTGCTTGAAATTCCAGGTACACAATTTCAATTTCATTGTTGGTGTAGACTTGAAATTAAGCTGGAAATAAGAATGCCTGCCGATTTTACGCTTTGGATCACTACCTGTCAACTTCAAAATTAGATTAGATATTCTATATGTGTGTTCATTAGCCTTGTAAAGCATATTTGTATAACTAGAATCGCTGCATGTTTCAATTTGAATCATGAGTTGTGAAATCGAGCCAACCTCTTAGTTAGCATGTAAATCTGTTTAATTTTGGTACTATGTTTGAATCACTGTCACAAGTTAGTAACTAAAATTTTAAATAGAGTTTGAGTTAGTTTCGTAATAAGTATGCTTTACAAGTTTGTAGTAACAGTGGTTTGTAGTAAAACTTTAGTGTTAGGACAAATTTTATTGCCTTACAAGTTTGTAGTAACAGTGGTTGGCTTCAAAAATAAAACCTTAGAGTTAGCTTTGCAATTCGTTAGTTAGTATCAAATGTCCTAATTTTACAAGTCACGCGCAAACAAATTCTCGATCTAGTTCGGTAATAGAGTTTAAGATGTATTAAAATCGGGATGTATACACTCATGTCTCGATTAAGAGCTTTTATTTTGAACCAGATGGAATCCCGTTAAGAGCTTTTATTTGGCCCTAAGTCAACAAGTCATGGAATAAGAAATCATTTTGCACATGTTTAAATTAGAAAAATGACAAAACTATGCATCTTTACATAAATTGAATTCTTGTTTAGTCTAGAAATCATTTTAATCGGCATAGTTTCAAAGTAATCTGGATACAATTTTTTATTTTTTTGTCAAAAGCCTGAGTTTATGTTGCAATCAGTTTTTTTTTCTTTTGGTACGGTTTCAAATTAATAGAGCGGTTTAAAGTTTAATTAGCGCATATAATTTATAAACATGTATAAAATCAGGTATATTTAGCCATTTATGATAGTTGAAGCGACCGTCCTAGAACCACGGGATTCGAGGGTGCCTAACACCTTCCCTCGGGTCAACAAAATTCCTTACTTAGAATTTCTGGTTCGCAGACTTCATTTGGAAAGTCGAAATTTCCTCGATTTGGGATTTAAATAAACCGGTGACTTGGAACACCATAATTTATTCCAAGTGGCGACTCTAAAATAAATAGAATAATCCCGTTTCGAATATTGTCACTTAACGTGGAAAAACTCCCTTGTGCATCTACCCTTCGGGGTAGGGCCCGCCAAAAGGAGGTGTGACAATGCCGCAACAAGATGAATTGAGACATAAAAATGAATTTTATTCCATTTCTCATATTATATTTTGCTGCTACCCCAGAGTATGTTTTTCCATTTCAGCTACTTAATATTCCTTCCTACTATATATATAATTTTTTTTTTTGAACTACACAGGTTTAGGTGGGTGTCTGGTCCTAGCCTTGTCACTACTTTGCCGGGATAGGCCGGACACTTACCAACACATGGGGTTGGTTGTGCTGATACTACACTCTGTGCCCTTTTGCGCAGATACAGGTTTTGGACAGCAGCAGTGGTAGTAGTGCGATTGTTGATATTCCGACCATCAAGGTAGCCTTGCAGGCGTCCGCAGGACCCGTTGTCTCTTCTACATTTACTTTTCAGTATGTTATCTCATGTATTAGAGATAAACAGTTTTATATTTCTTTCAGACGGTTATGTGTACTATTCTTAGAAGTTCGTGAGTATTGTGACACCATTTCTTGGGTAGTGACTTGTGTTGGTTTTCGATATTGCAACCAGTTATGTTTACTAAGTCTTTCGCTAATTAATGTATTTGTCACGACCCCAAATCCGGTCGTGATGGCGCCCAGCACATTGCTAGGCCAGCCCGACCAATCAACAATAACCACGGAGCCACAAGCTCACTTTATCCAATTTAAGCATAACAGGTGATAGGTATATTAAAAATAGGGAACCAAGTCCCAACACGTGCCAACTCCCATAGACCGAATGGTCAAGAGTCATGAGCCTCTATAGATTATACAAAGTGTAAATAGTGAATATAACTGTGCACAAGTGTGGGATGGTCAGAACAAAAATATAGACAAACTGGAGAATCAGGTCCTGCGAACGCTGGCAGCTACCTCGACTGTCCAAAAGCACTCCCGAGCCGCAATAGAATCAGCCCTGCTGTGATGTACCTGGATCTGCACACAAGGTGCAGGGAGTCGGGTGTGAGTACTTCCAACTCAGCAGTAATAAAAGTAAATAATGCTGAAGGGAAGAAAACCACGATAGGCACTATCTCATGCTACACAATACGGAACTATCTTTTTATTCCTTTCAAGCATATGTGAGTAGATTATTTAGAAAAATCTCAATTTTTAGCTACTTTCTTTCATAATAATATACCAATACCTGGATACAATCTCAAGCAATGCAAGTCCGCACTCAAATCAGCCCCTCGGGCTCAGCACTCCTTATCAATATACACCAGGAGATATGGTCAATAAGGCAACTAATGCATGTGTGCCAGTAATAGATGAGTGCGGAATGTTATGCCACGTAGTACACGTAAACCAATGTATGTATGCCATGCAATGCATATGACCGCTACGGCGTGTAGCCCGATCCAATTTGGGTACCCATGCTCACTGGGGGGGTGTCCAGACTCCGGAGGGGCTCCTACAGCCCAAGCACAATATCAATATCACACCTGCTGCGGCGCGCGGCCCGATCCATATACCACTGCGGCGTGCAGTCCGATCCATGCATGTGTATGCATATGCTCACATGAATGTCATGCCCTAACATATGACCCTCGGCCCTAATCAGTCTAACAAATAATCAAGAGAGCCCTACGGCAAGCAATATCATATTAGCTCACAGCAAAAAAATATTATTAAGACCTTGTTCAAGTTTTTCATAACCTTATAAAAATGCTGAATAGCAATAATTCCATTTTAAAACTTAAAATTAGAATAAAATAAGCACAGTGTTATCAAAACAGTGATACCAATCCCTGAAGACTCAAATAATTGGCACGAAGCCCAAACATGATAATTAGTCCAATTCACTTCAATAATTAGGTGTTATTATTTATTACGCGGGACGGACCAAGTCACAATCCCCAATGGTGCTCTACCCCACGCCCGTTATCCGGCGTGCAAGTCACCTCAACACAGCACTAAGATGTGCAAGTCCGGGGTTTACTAACCCTCGGGACATCATTTACAAGTATTACCCACCTCGAACCGACGAAACCTCATGCCCGCGACGCCTTAGCTCCTCGAACCGGCATCCACGCACGTCCAAACTAGCCAAAATCAGTACAAATATATCAAAATAGGCTAATGGAATGTAACCCAATCGAAAGAACTCGAAAAATATCAAAAATCACGAAATTTGCAAAACCCGAGCCCCGGGCCCACATCTCGAAAAAATTTCGAAACTCATATTTCCAGAATCCTCGTCTCGCCACGAGTCCATACATATAAAATTTACCAAAATCGGAGTTCGATTGGCCTTTCAAAACCCAAATTTTTATTTTCAATATCTAGGCCACAATCCTTCACAATTTCTACCCAAATTCATGAAGATTGATATTAATTCTACCATAAAATGATGTTTTTGAGTCAAGAAACTTACCTCCGATGAATACCCGATGATTTCCCAGCGTTTTCCCGTGATTTATTCTCTCTAGAGTTCAAAAATTATGTTTTGGGTATATGAACCCGTGAGCCCTCTGTTCTGTGATTTTAATTTCACTGCCAGACCAATTTGTTCTGCGCGTTCGCGATGGTCTTCACGCGTTCGCGATACTCAGCTCCAGTTTACCCTTCGCGAACGCGACGCTCCACCACGTGTTCGCGATGTACAATCTCCCAGCCGCCGGTTCTTCTTCTACGCGAACGCGTACACTCCCACGCGAACGCGATGCTCTCCCCTTTCCTTCTACGCGATCGCGACTCCCAGTCACGCGAACGCGAAGCTTCACCTTACCTTGCCTACGCGAACGCGACATCCCTGCTCGCGAACGCGATGCTTTGATCCGCCTGGCCTTTGCGAACGTGGCCCATGCCACGCGAACGCGAAGGCTTAATGCCTGGGCAGTAACCTGCAATTTACAGCAAGCCTTTTCCAAGTTCAAAATGCCCGATTGATGGTCCGAAATCCTCCCGAAGCCCCCGGGACCCCAACGAAAACTAGCAACATACTCCAAAACACAATACGAACTTGTTCCAATCATAAAAACACCATCCTAAACATCAAAATCACCAATTACACACGGATTCAAGCCTAAGTTTCTTCAAAACTTTCAAAACTAACATTCAATCCAAAACCCGATCAAACGACGTCCGAATGTCCTGAAAATTTGCAGGCATATCCAAAATTACCTAACGGAGCTACTGCAACTGTCGGAATTCCATTCTGACTCCCGGATCAAAATCTCACCTATCGATCGGATTTCGCCAAAATTCAACCTTAGCCAATTTAAGCCTATTTCTACACCGGGCCTCCAAATTCAATTCCGATCGCTTTCCTAAGTCATAAATGATCCCCCGAAACTAGTCGAATCATCAGAATCCGATTCCGAGCAATCTAACTCGATAGTCAACTCTTGGTTGACTTTCCATATTCAAACTTCCTTCAAACATGCTATTTGCTTCATTTTCAATTTAATTCACTCCTAACTCACCCGATAGGTTCTAACACTGATATAGAAGCATAAGATATGTTAATGCAGCATAACGGGGTGGAAATTCCCGTAACGACGGGCCGGGTCGTCACATTCTCCCCAACTTAAACAAATGCTCGTCCTCGAGCGGACTCAGAGTTGTACTAGAAGCCACCCAATAGCCGAATGACCTTACCAAACATATATCCGGGTGATCATACGTCACCCTATCTCACATAAGTCCGAAAACACCACATAGTCAAAATTTCACAGACCATCTGAACCATAAACCACATTGCACTTTCTGAAATCATATACCAAATTTGAATCCCACATCTATACTCAGAGTACACACGATCCAGCTGTAATATCCAAACTCGCCACTTCGGGTGAGATCACATGATGTATCAAACAACCCAATCATTCGAGACGATAGTCTCTAATCACAACAACTGGCCACAATAACCAAATACTAGCAGAAAGAACCTTTCTCATTAGCTAGAGTCTTATTCCAACACCTTCATATCCTGCCCACAACAGCTGAATCACGCGATATACCGAACCATCTCTCAGGTTAACCATTCGTGAATCTATTTCCCTTTTAAAACTGGTACCACAATAGGTTTCGGAGCCACGCCTCGATTTTTACCTTTCTAACAAGCTAAGATCCAATATGCTCGTATTCATTAATGACTCTAACGGTCATTTCGATTATAACACACCGCATTGGTGATAAGACACCTCAACACCGGCCTAAGCCACGACGAGCACAACATAGGCTCCAATGAGAAACGTCTGAACATACTTAAATCATGACAACTGACTCAAACAAAAGAGTTGTATTTCATTTCCTATGTACCATCATAACATAGAACTGAGATCGCGTCTCGCATTATAGAAATAGAGTACCTGAATCCTCCTCGAGAGGTCATATCATCACGTGGCTTTGTCACGATTTGTGATTCTATACAAACACTATTGCTCATGAAGCACCTCAAGCTACCAAGCTCAAAACGGTTAGCCACGCACAGATCTAGGTCTTGAACCCAAGCAATCAACCTCACCCACGGTGAAACAATTAACGTATGCTATTAAATCCCGAAAGGACACAACCGATGTGCCACTCGCCAAGCGATACTCAAAACGGTCTTTTCCTCAGAAGCGAGGAAGTATTGTATACCAGGTAATATATAACTAACTATATTTTCACAATATTCTGTTGCGGTGTATAACCCGCTCCAATGACATACCCGTGGTGGCGTGCCACCCGGTCCAGATACCATACCTGTGGCGGCGTGCCAGCCGATCCAAATAACCCGTGGCGGTGTGCCACCCAATCCACGCATAAATCTCGCAAAAGGAAATGCATATCGAGTCGAATTTTTTTTTTCTCATTATAGCAAACATATATATATATATATATAGCCTTAAGCTCGGCCACATGAAACGCATCTGACAATGTTTCTCAATACTGGAACTGAATCAATGGTAGATACCTCTACACTAACATCCGCCCCTAAGGTCCAATTGACAAAGCAATGCCTACCAGCCGTCCGCTGGTCCCGGGTACAACTACTCTGTTGGAGCATACTCTGATGCTCTCTGCTACGCAATTTGTGCCATTTTCCGACAAAGTCCATATCACATTTGTCTAGACGACCTGACTTATGTCAACCAGTCTGAAATAAGGTATCATAACCCAAATTCATCATATCAAGCTAAGAGAGAGCCACTAGGGCTTCCGATTTCCAATAACCGTTAAACGGTGCCGGTACACACGACATACTACCGCTGCGTAGGCGGGTTACAAGAACTTCTAGTCTCCAACAAACATATAACACATGAATCACCATGCTTGATTCCGTACTTCACCATACAAATACATAACGCACATCAAGCGTCCATTCATATCACGAAAGCCATTCAGAAATTTCACTATGCCATCAACGACTCAATTGTTATAGTCGATCCAACAAGAGAATACCACCATACCACTGGATATTATCAGTTTACATTACCTTGTCCTTTTTGGATTATATTCCCTGCCAAGTTAATAGAATAGCAGTACCATTTTCTTAAATCATCAGAAAAATCGATTCTTAATTCACTTGCGGCTGTCCGCGCTGCTCAATAATTTTATTGACTTCCCAAATATTACGAACTGATCTCAAAACCTAGAATATACCATTATCAACTTTCCATAACACATCGTGTATACCATATCACACTAAGACAACATGGAAATTCATATCCCTTTTTCTCCGCCTCAACATCGGCACACTCCACTAGTCAAGGACTTTCGTGATCCCATATAGAAGAAAACTCATTACACATTCCACGCTTCGCATACCGACAGGAATATACTCATCTTCAAACCATGATAAAACACATCACAAACTATTTCTTCCCATTCGTTGCATAAGTTTAACTGCCAGGACTTAGTCCTTATACCTATATCAAGTTACACAACTGCCAGCACTCAAGAGCTTTGTTGCAATGTCTGCAAGACTCACTACTTCAACCACATACCAGGAATCAATCGCATTCTTTTTTTTTTATACCATTCTGGTTTATTAACCAGTTGTTCCATTTACCCGGTTTCCTTTCTGATTCGTCTCTAATTTCATATCAGTTTTTACTGTAGTACGACAATGCCTCAACCCTTTTTACCACACAAGACTCGTACACAAGACCACACGGTCTAAGACCCATAGGCCACTGAATACTCTCTCAGTGTTCCCAGCAGTACCACATTCCACCACACTTTATTTTGATGAACTTCCCGCGATTTTTTTTTTAATTGTTATCATTACTTTCCCATACGGTTACATAGAATCCCATCATTCACATGATATAACACAAGCCTTGATCTTTTCTAACGAAACCGCCATCTTTAGCCACATACACAAATCTTAAGGCACCTAGCTGTTACAAGCAAAATCTTGAACATTGCAAACCATTCTTGGGCGTCATTCACCCTTATTCAGTTAAAATTCAACTGTCTTATTGAATAGAACCACTCGTGCCTTGTTAGAACTCTGGCACTGTAGATCATGATTACATACGGATACAATTAGCTATCTTAACTTTCTATACACCGAACATTCATTACCAACATCAGTTCAAAACATCCTAGTATTTCTTCACATCTACGAAGCACCATAACCTTTATCAAAATTTCCCAAACATACCTAGAGACAGAGCCAACACAACACACGACAGTGCAATCAGTTAATCAATAACAACCTCCCCAACTTAGCTCGGAGTCATACATCAAAGCACTTTTAGCTACTCATAGCATTCTTACTCAAATGATGCCACAAAGTTCTAGTTAGATTAAACTCAAGTCATTTACAAGCTTCGGCGGAGATTCGAATCATCAGAAATATTAACTCTTTTGCAATTCTTGCATTCATTCACACACAACAGTTACGCCCCTTATTTAGGTGACAGAAATCTTTCTAAGTCCCAAATTTTCCAAAACTTTCGGCAGAGTTTCCTTTGTAAATTGGCCCATCCACCTGCCAGAGAATCACCAAACCATTCTAACAATACATCCACAACTCAACAAGATATCACAATGTATTTCAACAACATTAAATCTCAATACTATACGAATCATATTATCATAATTTATACTTGAACATGCGATGTACCTGCTCGAATCATAACACATATCAAAATCACTTTAGTCTTCCCGAGTTTAAACTCGTTCCACTACACATAAGGCACTTTACCTTCCAATTACGAGATATGATAATTATTTCTCACGCCTATAGCTAGGGCTACATATCAAATCACAATAAGAACTGAATACCTTACAGCTCTCCCATTATCAAACTGCCATTTGCACAATAAGGATCAGTACCGATCGTATGAACTTCATAATACCGACTCGCAAAATTAATACATTGGTGCGTAAGCCATAGACAAGGATTCGGCCTCAAGTTCTCCCGACTGGCCCAATATGAACTCATGGAGATTATATCTCGCCCCTCGATTGGGGAATTGCAAGCCGTAAGTCAATTATATTACTGAGCGCTCGATGCGTACACAGACGTGCGGAAGGAATTTCAAAATTATATCTCAAGCTGAATCAAGTGCGCACGATAAGAATTCCAAGAAATGTGAAGTGTTTCCTAAAGGTTCGCAGCCTCCCGAGGATAAGTACAGGCGTCCCCGTACCGATCCACAAGACTCTACCAACCGGCTCAAGACTCATGAGGCCTAGTAAACCTAGGCTTTGATACCAACTTGTCACGACCCCAAATCCGGTCGTGATGGCGCCCAGCACACTGCTAGGCCAGCCCGACCAATCAACAATAACCACAGAGCCACAAGCTCACATTATCCAATTTAAGCAAAACAATGATAGGTATATTAAAAATAGGGAACCAAGTCCCAACACGTGCCAACTCTCATAGACCGAAGGGTCAAGAGTCATGAGCCTCTACAGAGTATACAAAGTGTAAATAGTGAATATAACTTTTCACAAGTGTGGGATGATCAGAACAAAAATACAGACAAACTGGAGAATCAGGTCCTGCGAACGCTGGCAGCTACCTCGACTGTCCAAAAGCACTCCCGAGCCGCAATAGAATCAGCTCCATTGTGATGTACCTGGATCTGCACACAAGGTGCAGGGAGTCGGGTGTGAGTACTTCCAACTCAGCAGTAATAAAAGTAAATAATGCTGAAGGGAAGAAAACCACGATAGGCACTATCTCATGCTACACAATACGGAACTATCTTTTTATTCCTTTCAAGCATATGTGAGTAGATTATTTAGGAATCTCTCAATTTTAGCTACTTTCTTTCATAATAATATACCAATACCTGGATACAATCTCAAGCAATGCAAGTCCGCACTCAAATCAGCCCTTCGGGCTCAGCACTCCTTATCAATTTACACCAGGAGATCTGGTCAATAAGGCAACTAATGCATGTGTGCCAGTAATGTATGAGTGCTGAATGTTATGCCACGTAGTACACGTAAACCAATGTATGTATGCCATGCAATGCATATGACCGCTACGGCGTGTAGCCCGATCCAATTTGGGTACCCATGCTCAATGGGGTTGTCCAGACTCCGGAGGGGCTCCTACAGCCCAAGCACAATATCAATATCACACCTGCTGTGGCGCGCAGCCCGATCCATATACCACTGCGGTGTGCAGTCCGATCCATGCATGTGAATGCATATGCTCACATGAATGTCATGCCCTAACATATGTCCCTCGGCCCCAATCAGTCTAACAAATAATCAAGAAAGCCCTATGGCAGCAATATCATATTAGCTCACAGCAAAAAAATATTATTAAGACCTTGTTCAAGTTTTTCATAACCTTATAAAAATGCTGAATAGCAATAATTCCATTTTAAAACTTAAATTTAGAATAAAATAAGCACAGTGTTATCAAAATAGTGATACCAATCCCTGAAGACTCAAATAATTGGCACGAAGCCCAAACATGATAATTAGTCCAATTCACTTCAACAATTAGGTGTTATTATTTATTACGCGGGACGGACCAAGTCACAATCCCCAATGGTGCTCTACCCCACGCCCGTTATCCGGCGTGCAAGTAACCTCAACACAGCACTAAGATGTGCAAGTCCGGGGTTTACTAACCCTCAGGACATCATTTACAAGTATTACCCACCTCGAACCGACGAAAACTCATGCCCGCGATGCCTTAGCTCCTCGAACCGGCATCCACGCACGTCCAAAATAGTCAAAATCAGTACAAATATATCAAAATAGGCTAATGGAACATAACCCAATCAAAAGAACTCGAAAAATATCAAAAATCACGAAATTTGCAAAACCCGAGCCCCGGGCCCACATCTCGAAAAAATTTCGAAACTCATATTTCCAGAATCCTCGTCTCGCCACGAGTCCATACATATAAAATTTACCAAAATCGGAGTTCGATTGGTCTTTCAAAACCCAAATTTTCGTTTTCAATATCTAGGCCACAATCCTTCACAATTTCTACCCAAATTCATGAAGATTGATGTTAATTCTACCATAAAATAATGTTTTTGAGTCAAAAAACTTACCTCCGATGAATACCCGATGATTTCCCAGCGTTTTCCCGTGATTTCTTCTCTCTAGGGCTCCAAATTTATGTTTTGGGTATATGAACCCGTGAGCCCTCTGTTCTGTGATTTTAATTTCACTGCCAGACCAATTTGTTCTACGCGTTCGCGATGGTCTTCACGCGTTCGCGATACTCAGCTCCAGTTTACCCTTCGCGAACGCGACGCTCCACTACGCGTTCGCGATGTACAATCTCCCAGCCGCCGGTTCTTCTTCTACGCGAACGCGTACACTCCCACGCGAACGCGATGCTCTCCCCTTTCCTTCTACGCGATCGCGACTCCCAGTCACGCGAACGCGAAGCTTCACCTTACCTTGACTACACGAACGCGACATCCCTGCTCGCGAACGCGATGCTTTGATCCATCTGGCCTTCGCGAACGCGGCCCATGCCACGCGAACGCGAAGGCTTAATGCCTGGGCAGTAACCTGCAATTTACAGCAGGCCTTTTCCAAGTTCAAAATGCCCGATCGATGGTCCGAAATCCTCCCGAGGCCCCCGGGACCCCAAAGAAAACCACCAACATACTCCAAAACACAATACGAACTTGTTCCAATCATAAAAACACCATCCTAAACATCAAAATCACCAATTACACACAGATTCAAGCCTAAGTTTCTTCAAAACTTTCAAAACTAACATTCAATCCAAAACCCGATCAAACGACGTCCGAATGTCATGAAAATTTGCAGACATATCCAAAATCACATAACGAAGCTACTGCAACTGTCGGAATTCCATTCCGACTCCCGGATCAAAATCTCACCTATCGATCGGATTTCGCCAAAATTCAACCTTAGCCAATTCAAGCCTATTTCTACACCGGGCCTCCAAATTCAATTCCAATTGCTTTCCTAAGTCATAAATGATCCCCCAAAACTAGTCGAATCATCAGAATCCGATTTCGAGCACTCTAACTCGATAGTCAACTCTTGGTTGACTTTCCATATTCAAACTTCCTTCAAACATGCTATTTGCTTCATTTTCAATTCAATTCACTCCTAACTCACCCGATAGGTTCTAACACTGATATAGAAGCATAAGATATGTTAATGCAGCATAACGGGGTGGAAATTCCCGTAACGACGGGCCGGGTCGTTACAGTATTCCACTGTAATTATAGTTTTATTTCTAAATATTTTAAAATAAGATATCCGATAAAAATGTGAATGTAAATAAGAGTCGGCTTGCCTAGCTCCCACTAGTAGGCGCCATCACGATTCCCGATGGTGGGAAATCCGGGTCGTGATAATTTTTCACTCCTTTTTACTTGAGTTTGGGATTAAAACTGTGATCTCTCATCCTGTTTTTCCACCAAGAGTACTATTGGACATTAAAGGGTGGTGGCCTAGTAGTGGATTGCCCTTCCCAATATCGAGGTGGTGCACTGCTAACTAGGGATTCTAGTTTATTTTACACTCCTTTTTACTTGAGTTTGGGATTAAAAATGAATACAAATAGTCCTGAAATCTTACATGTTGTGCTTGTTTGCATGGTTTGGTTAAAAAGATAACAAATACTTAAAACCAGCTCAAAGAGGAGTGAAACCTGCACAAGTACTAAGAACAAGTCAAGGCACTGATGTAGTATAAAATCAACTGCAGTCACAACAGACGCACCGAGGCTGCAGACCATTTAGTGCGGTCCGTGGTGGATATGTTCGGTGAGATGCACTTTTGGTGGATTCAAGTAGTGCGGTCTGCGAAGGATTTCTTGTGCCCGCAGTAGCCTTTTCGCGGCCGTAGCCCATTTGATGTGGTCCGCAGAGAGGGGATTTAGAGAGCTGGGAGTTTTGGAGTTGGATTCCATTGTGGTCCGCGGACCATTTTGTGCGGACCGCAGTGAAGCCACCTCGGCCGCGGTACATTTTATGTGGCCCTAGATAGTGAGATTTAGAGAATGGAAAGTCAAGCCAGAATGCCTCATCGCGGTCCGCGGTACCTCCGTCAGGGGTATTTTTGTTTAGAAAATTTGTCCTTGTATAAATACTTTCTTTTCACATTTTTATGGCATCTAGTTAGAATCCAGAGCATGTGAATGACGGTTTTGTTCCATTTTGAGTAATTTGTAGCTAGTTAAATGCTGAATCTTCATTATCTTAGTATGTAATCAAATTATATGGGTTAGTCTTCATCTATTTTTATCTATTTTTTTCCATTATTATGAGTAGCCAGACCCATTAGTTAAGGTTATGGATCAACCCTAGTGTGGGTATTTGATAGGTCTTTTGTTTTAAGGCTTAGGTATTTATGGGTAGTTGATATTTAGACTGGTTTGTATTTTTAATGCCGAATTAGTGGTTGCAAATATTAATTTGTGCCTTTTTTATTTGGGCTCTTCTTGAAAAAGAAAGTTTGAGTCTAGGAAAATCAGTCCAATAAGTAATTGGGATGTATTCAAGAGATTGATAGCTTCAATTAAAGGGTTAAACCTAGAGATAGTAATGCCTGACTTGAGCCTATATTGCTTGCACAATTTGGACATCCGATTGGTCTTGAGAAAGTCAATTAGGGAAAAGTTACTCATGCTACCGAGAGGTATAGAGTGAGTAGTTCCATGCATTGGCTATATCGCAATCCCCAACATAACAACTTTGCCTTAGACTTTAGAACTTGTCAAGTATTCACCTAGGAGAAAGCCACTTCCCTAGTGTCTCCTTAACTATTTTGAAAACATTACAAGTATTTACTCTTAGTTTAATTTAGCATCTCATTAGTATAAAATTAGAAGGAACAAACGAACAATTATGATTGGAAGTGTAATTAAAAGCACTACGCATTGCTAGTTTAGACAGGAATCCAAAACCCAACCAATCTAGCTCCATGTGGATTCGATCCTGACCATCTCGGGCAAAGCTGCTTCGACTGCTCTTGCCACTTTGTAGTGGTATAGCGTTGGACCCGATCATGCACTCATCTTGATTTGTTCCTACGGTGTTAGCCTCTTCAAGGATAACATGCTCTAATACCAATTGATGTTTTAACTTCAATACCACACGAGAGATGGGGATGATCTGTATGGTGTCCAACTTTTTGCTTAAACTGATTATGGAAGGACCCGGTTCTTCTAAGTGCTCCTTAACTTGCTACTACTGAAATAGCGAATGCGAAAAGTAAAGAAAACGAGTATTTTATGTAGAAAACACCTGGTTCAAAAGGTAAAAAAATCACGAACTTACTTCCTAGTAGGATTTTCCCAAACTCTCCACTAGATCACTAAGCCAAAAATTGCATTTACAAAATACTTTTATAAACCTAGGAATAACTCTAATCCTTCTGGGAAAACAACCAACTTCAAGTTAACTCTAACTTAAATACTCTGAGTACCTATTACAATATCTCTAGATAGTGCTGAAAGATACAATATGAAAATACCTATTACAATTGAACTAGAATTAAAGACACACACTTGGAACTGGTTCTTCTATCTGGTTCATGTAGCTTCAGGTTTGCACACTTGAATCACACTCGAACTACTTGCAAAATGCATTGCTATTTTGCTCTCAAATCACATTTAATTTCTGCATTTGTGCATTACCTATAAAGTGAGAACATCATGCAATTTATAGAGATAGTAGATGAAGAAATAATTAGAGTTCTAATGCTACTCTTCTTTGGTGGAATAGTTCTAGTTGATCTCAACTTCTAACTCCTCCCTTATCTTGGATAGTGTTCTCTTTGATTAAGGAGTCCTTTTCCTTATCACTTATGCAACCTTTTCGATCAAGAGATATCAATTATACCAAGTTAAGCTTACCTCCTTCACGTGCATCCCGCATGCTCGAATCAGCCCGTGTTTATGCACACAAGGGATGGACCTGGTTCCTGCGTGCGCTTCCTTTGTTAATCTTCAAAACAAACCTTTACTTGAGCAACATAATATAATAGGAGTAGTGAAATAGATCTTTTTCTTTCTTCTTATTCTTTTATTGTCCATTAGTTAAGCCCCGAAAAGAGTATACCTAATATTGTCCTTTTTAGCTTATGCTTTATAATAAGTAAGTACATGACTTCATTTGTCAAGAAATAAACTAGATTCACATAAATAATGTTGGTTATGTGACTCGCATAGTAAAAATTCTTAGTAATTTTATTATTATAAGAGGATACTATTTCCTCGTGATTAATTTTGTTCTTAAATCTAAAACTATTACGTACAAAAGGAGAATATAGGATGGTTCTTTCCCTTTGATATTCAACATGTATACTGGTGTCTACTGATAGTTATACAGTACTTGAATGAACTTTATTTGTTGAGAAACTCTATGGAAATTTTCTGTATATTTAATATATTTACAATCTATACTCTATTCATAAACACGTGGAATTCAATTTCTATCCCATCCACTCGAAAATTGATGCATAGTTATTAATTCGACTTATTCCACCTTTTGACATTTGAAAGAGCTTCACCATGAAATAGATATTAAAGAAAAAACACTACTATGGAATTGTGTGTATGTTATATCTTTTACATTAGTATTAATTATTAATTGTCAATTCTTTTAAAGTGACATAGTGAGATTTGCTTTAATGTTTAAGTCACGATATTGCCTCTACTTTTCTTTCTGCTTTCAATTAAATAAAAATATTTGAAACCGATTATGCGACGTCCTAATTGCTTAATTAGATTTTTTTGTTTTTTTAAATTTGCAACATCTATCTTATTTCCTTCTTAGAGAAGAGTACATGGAGGGCGGGAATTTGTAGCAACAGATCATGAGAGCTTATAATCATATACTGATCTATTATTAATTCTACGTTGGCGTAAATATGAAACTAAAACAGTAATTAATTTCAGCTGTCGTCATTTGTCTAACCCTGAATGAAGCAAGTTCCCACTTTTCCAGTTGCATAAGTCCCCTAACCTGCTTTGATATATACCTGGTGAAAAGTTGTGGTAGCCAAATTGTCCGCAACTCTATTAGCTTCCCTGTAGCAATGTTGCACTGTTATATTCCCTTTAATGTGAAAGAATTCTTAGAAGAATACTGTAGAGAATTTTCTGTGTATGTTTATTCACAAACTTGTATATTTATTTATACAGATAAAAGGAATAAAAAACTGTTATACTACTGTACAGGTGTAATCTTCCTATTAGTTTACTTCTAACTAATGTGTATCTGTACAGGAATAAAGAATAACAGTAGCACGTGCTCACATGCACAATAATTTGAAATCCTACGCTTGTTATCAACGGTACTGATCAATCTATATATAAATATAAAGTTGGGCAATAGGTTAACTTATGTGGCACTATCATGTGCGAGCTTCTCTATTTATCTTTTTTCTTAGAATTTTGCCTTTCTTCTTTTTATGCAGCTTTTTGGAAAACATGCCTCTATTAAAAAATTCAACAGTTACTTCTTTTAGAAAATTGCTACAGTAACGATTACAAAGAGTTTAATGTTAATTAAATCCCAAGAAAATGTTACTTCTTAAACCTTTGATATTCAAGTTGCTACAGTAACGATTACAATGGATTTAATGTTAATTAAATTCCAAGAATTGATGTTACTTCTTAAACCTTTCATATTCCTTAGCTTGGAGGAGGAATTTTAGTGTCTCCGGCAATCACCTGACTTATATATATGGCACCAACGAGATATGCAACAATCCATGAAAGATATATATATATATATAGTCGAAAACACAGTTGCCGCCTACGGCTTTTCTGGCCATATTTCATTTCAACGAATCCTCCCCAAATGAAGAAACAAGACAACTTTGTTTGTCCCGGAAGAAAGAGATAAGTTATCGAAAAGGGAGGTAACTGAAAGAAGAAAATTTGTTTGGCCATTTTCTCTTATGATATTCTTTCGGTACATTTCCTCTCCATCTAGATTTCTATATGGTCTTTGCTGTAATTATGTTGTTGCCAAAAAACCTGACTAACCAACAAATTTTTACTTTTTAGACGGTTTGTTTTGTCCTTTCTGGTGGTGTCTGTGACGAATTTATAAGAAGAGTTATGAGAGTACTTAAATGATAATAATAATTATTAAAAGAAGGAGATAGAATGGTGGGATTTTGCAGCATATTTTGTTGCATAAAAAAGATTTTACTGGTTTTAGATAGAAATTAGGATGTAAAAACAAATAGAAATATAAAAAGGGAAAGAAGAAGAGAAACAACAAAAAATATAGATAAAATGGCTGGAAATGGCAACTATGCAGAAGTTATTGGGAGGTGACAGGTGATCTGGAGGCAACAAAAATCACTTTGTAATGTTGATATCTGACCGCGCAAAGCGCGGGCAATTTAACTAGTTAACTTCATATGAGATGAATGGTTGTGATTGCTCTGATTTGGACGGCTGAGATGAGTTGAAGTGTTAGAGAACAAAACACTTTGTTTTCTCCGACAAAACTTATTTTGCCCTAAATGTTTTCTCTCATCTGGATCCTTCTTCTTCCCTTCAACTATTACTTCCATTGTTGAATAATCAGCTCCAACACAATGACGATTCTCTTGATCTCTCTACAATTTGTATAAGTCTCCATGGTGTTGTTGCTCCCTCATTCACGCATGAGGTTATCAGTTTCGAGTCTACGATGGCGTGTAACCCTCTTTGCCAGCATATTGTTGCAGTCCATAGAGCATAGCCTTACTTTAATTTCTGCCAAGTTAATTGCTAATGGCTGGTCCAACGTATATATAGTAAGCTAGTATGGATTTTCCATTTTAATCTCTAATTACTCCTCCCATCCCAAATTTACATAAATTCAACTACCATCACTATTAAGTTTGATAGCCAATTCCGGAGGTTTTTGCCATCTAATCAATCTGTATGCCCTCCTGTTAATAGGTTGATCAATCACTTTTTGCAGCTGGACCCAATAAGATCGATTTCAGCTTTATCCTTTCAAATTTTTTGTTTGATCGAGAGAATTTTATTTCCATATCTGCAGTGCACGCACATCTCGCTTTCCATAATTCCAATATTATCAAGGCTGGTAGAACCTTAATCATGAAAGCTATCACTATATTTAAGGTTCTATGATTCCACCATTTGGCTACTAGTTGCCCCAGATGCCCATCCGTTACTTTTATACCAAAAGGACCTGCACACCTTGTCCAAATTTCTTGAGCCAAATTCCCTAAATAGAATAGGTGGTCCACTGTCTCTATTCCATTTGATGGAGGCCAGTTGACAACAGTAACATCTAGCTTGGATGTTGTATGTGTTGGGATATATACTATTAACCATGGGTTTGGTCGCATTTGCGATCATTTTGTCACATTTGCGGTTCGCAATAGCGAAAGCAGCATAGATGTGAATCACATCGCATTTGCGAGCTTCGCAAGAAGCTGAGGTCGCAATTGCGATGAATCAATTCTGATACTGAAGGGACTCAACATGAATCAATCCTTCTGCTTGTTACTACTTCATTTGCCTCGCTCAGAAGTCTCCTGTATTTTGTTTCACGTAGGATGAACCTTAAAATGAAAGCAGCATTTGGTTAAAAAGAGACTTCCCACTGCCAAAATGCAATGCAGATCAACTTGGAGCATTCTCTTATCAATTGTTATGCTTGGATATCTTCACAATAAAGCAGAGCCTGGAGAGTGTCGCTTTTATCTGTACTGTTGACGTGTTGTATGTGACTTCATTCTTGAATTACTTGTTTTATGCTCTTTCTTTGATTTTCCCTCTGGACTTATCTTGATGTACATAGATGAATTGCTGCGCATAGCAGTAAATGTTACTTATTTGTTTTTCTAGATGACAATAATTATAGAAGAATCTACTGCGAACAAGATACGTGATTCTACTCCGATCTCTAGTTTTTTCTTCCTGTATTGGCTCCTAAATAATACCACAAGAAGTTTCAGAAATGCATAACAAGCCTGAAGGGAGCTCTACGTATAATAATACTAATTGAACAATTATTGTTCATCCATCTTGAACCAATTTAGACCTATAGGGAAGCAAATGAAGTAGTAATAATAAATTTGAAGATAACCACAATTCATCTCTGATATTACACATGCATAAATAAAATCCATAGCTCTTTTATCTGGTTCAAGCAACATGTCTTTCAGGATGGTACCCATGCCTAAGCAGAGAAAACAACAGTAAAGCAAATAAATACATCACAACAAACTGGATAGACAGTTGTTTTAACCATTAAAAAAGAAAACAATTTCACATAATTGAGAACTTGAAAAGGTATGAAACCTAGAAAAGGTGTTTAAAGCAGAAAGTGGAGCTCATACAGCGCAAACAGGATTTTTATTGGAAAGGAGTAGGGGTGGCAATTTGAGCTCAAACCCATCTAACCCGCCCAACTAGCCCAAAGATTAATGGGTTGGGCTACAACCATTTTAGCTCATGGGTCAATTTGGGTTGAGCCCAAGTTAACCCATTATTTTTTATAGCCCATTCTGACCCATTTAACAGCTCAAATACAACCCATGAAATTCACCCCAAACAAAGTATTTCAACCTAACTTATCTAAAAAATTATTTAGTTGCGCAAACCCCCTAAAATAAATTTTAGTTTTTATTTTTATTTTTAAATTTCTATTTTTTATTTTCCAGTTTTTCTGCTACCCCACCGCACCTCACCCCACCCTACCAATACCCCCGACACACACCTTACCCCGCGGTGCCAAACCCCTAAAAAAAATTTACTTTTTATTTTTATTTTTATTTTAAATTTCTATTTTTTATTTTTTTATTTTTCTACCACCCCACCATACTCCCTACCCCTAGCCCCTACCCCTCCCCTGCCACGCAAAATCCCTAAAAAATTCATTTTTTTGTTGTATTTTTAATTTTCTATTATTTTATTTTTCTACACCTCCTACCTCTATCCCTCACATGCCCCCCTCCTCCCCCCACCCCCACCTCGGGCGCAAACCCCCTAAAAATGTTTTATGCAAGATGAGCATGATTCTAAAATATGGATCATATTGGGCGGGTTGGGTTATAACTCATTGTTTAGCCCATCTTGACCCAGCCCATCTTAACCCAAATTCACTTTGGGCTGGGTTGGGCATTGACCCATTTATTGACTAACCCATCTTGACCCGCCCAAATTCAGCCCAACCCGCCCATTTGCCACCCCTAAATTTAGGACAAATAGCCTACAGAAAACATGAAATGTGGCTGACTCCATATGAAAGAGCATTCGAGTTGTATCGCAGGCTCGCATAAGTGTCATTCCTCTGATTCCCTCCTGCAAAAAGGAGAAACCAAATAGAAGGAAATTAGTGAAATCTAGAAAGAAATAATGTTGCAAAATCCAATGGCTGTAATTCGTTTTCTAAATATCAAAGTCAATTCCTCTCTTTCCAACCCTTCTTCAACCACACAAGTCACGGCAAAACAAAATATTAGAACAAGTTTACTTTCTTTCTACTAGCCATTGAAACTTTAAAGAATCATTCCGCCATAATAAAATGCAAATTCCGTCTTTAAAACTCAAAAAAAAGATCGAATAAATTCTTTTTTAAGAAAGTATCTACTTAGTACCTTCCTAAGAGCTTCAAATTATTGGGTGTTCATAAAGCGATGAAGCGGCGAAGAAAAGGAAGACGAGAATGGCAGCGAGTATAGTGTAGGTTTTTTATCTTTGAATTAACAGATCTAGAAAATAGGTTGGAAGGAGAGGAATTGGCTTTGCTTTTTAGAAACATAATTTACAACCATTCGATTTTATTAAGCTGAGTTGGGAAGATCCCAAACCATCATTGAACAATATTGGAGCAAAATCTACTGGAGCGGATCCCAACCCCACTTAGTAAAAACTGTACAGGAGACTAAATAATTCCAATGAAAATAAATTCTACTGACCTTCAACTTCATTGTGCGGCCTTGTAATCAACATCGAAAGATATAGTAAGCTTGAATTCAATGTTGTTTTGAAATTGCATCTCTTGTTTCTTTCTTTCTATTTCTTTTGCAGATCTGACAGCTTTGCTTGTGTTTTCAAGCCTCATCTCTCGAAGGCTAGGTAAATCAGCAAATGTAGCTGGAATAGCCTCAAGTTTATCGCAGTAAATAAGAACAAGGTGCCTAAGTCTTGGGAAATGATGAGTTGAAGCCACCCATGTTTCAAAATCTGCTGTATCAATCGACAAGGCTTGGAGTTCGCTAAAACCTACCTCTAGCTTCCATGACTTTCCGATGAAAGCATCTTTCAGCTTTAGAACCTCAAGGCATTCCAGCTGCTCCAGTCCAATTGCCTCACGCCAATCAAACCTTGTGTCCGATAAAGTTAACTTCTTCATTGACCGAGCAAATCTGAAGAAATTTGGAGGAAGGTGAAGCACTGAACTCGTTGTAAAAACATCATTCAATAGTTTCAAATTTTCCAGGCACTTTAACTCTCCATGTTTGCTGAATCCATCCTTGTTAATTTCAAAAAAGGGGGCCATATTCCCTTTAATACTCAATTTTTTCAGATTGCCAAGCTTTGCAAGCACACAACTGTTGCAACTTTCTGATGCAACCATAGAAAGAGTTTGCAGGCAAGAAACTTTACCTTTTCGGGTTTTGGGCCTTGGCAATCGTACAGGAACGTTACAGTGCAGATGCCTCAACCGTAACATGGTCCATATGTATTTTGGTTCTACTTAGCGCGTCCTTTGACTAGTTGCATTGAATATAAGAGTTTGTAAATTCAGAAATCCACAGATTCGGGGAATGGCGATAACGTTTCCTGAGCAAGCCATATACTTCAAATGACAAAGCATATGAAATTCTGGAAAAAGTAATTTGGTGGGCTCAACATCCAAAACCCTCTTTGTACAGGAGTTTAGATTGATTCGGAAACAACTGGGTTGGGGAAAAGCATAAGAAAGACCTGACATGTTCCGCGAATGGTTCTCTTGACAGAAAATCACATAGAAAACGTGATCGAAAGCATAATCGACGAGAATCATCTGGAATTGCTTGATCGAGTGTTAGAGATACTTCATGAAAAAGACACTCTCTAGTAGCCTCCATCTTGCAAAACTCGTGTACCATGTCATGAAGACGACATGTTTTATTCGACTGTCAAACTTATTCTGTACCACCATCACTAAATTTCTATTGACGAGCTCGTTCAAATTATTTTCCGCTACCTCCTCCAAGGCGTAACCTGGGCTGTGTATTTTATCAATCCCTCCGCAATCCAGAGACGGATCAATTTCCAACCAGGGATATCAAAGCCTCGAGGAAAAGTTCCACAATATAAGAAGCACTCCTTCATTTCTTGGAACAAACAATTGTAGCTCATTTCAACAAACTTCCAGCATCTTACGAGGTCATCTTTAATTATAAGGTGCTGCCAAAAATATTTCTGAGCTTTGAGCCAATTGTTTTTGTCCTTACGACCTCTTAAAGCTCCTGCAATTACTATTATTGCAAGTGGTACCCCACAACATTTTTGTGCAATGCTTTCTCCAAGTTCTGTTAATTCTTCAGGAAAACATCCATTACCGAAAACTCTGCTTTTCAACAATAGAAAACTTCCGTCTGGATCAGAAATTTTAGATCATGAGGATTTGGATTGGCACAACTAGCCACATCTTGCCTGGGAGTGGTCATCATGATCCGGTGTCCTTTGCTGTTTTCAGTGAAAGTTTTCTTGACAAAATCGACAACACCTATTGCCCAGACATCGTCCAAGACAATGAGACATTTACCTTCTTTAGGCATAAAAAAACATACTCCCTCCGTTTCAATTTATGTGAACCCATTTGACTGGGCACGGAGTTTAAGAAAAGAGAGAAGACTTTTGATCTTGTGGTGTAAAATGAGGCACCTTTATTTTGTATGGCTATAAATCATTGCATAAAGTTAAATTGTTTCCAAATAAGGAAAGGGGTCATTCTTTTTGGCACGGACTAAAAAGGAAATAGGTTCACATAAATTGAAACGGAGGGAGTATTACCTTAGCTATTTCATTCACATCTTTGTCTTGGTATTCTTCAATGCGATCTGTGAAACATGTGAGGATATTGATAAAGATATCCTTTATTTCATATGATTGGCCGACATAAACCCATATTCTGCTGTCAAATTGATTTAAAATCTGAGGATCGTTAAAAACTTTTATTGCCAATGTTGTTTTACCAAGTCCATGAATACCTACAATAGGGACAACATCGAGATCCTCAGATCCTTCAACAAGTCGCTTGATGACTTTTTCTGCTTCTTCTTCTAAGCCAGCAACTTCGTTTTCCTTGAGTGGAAGATCCTTTTAAGACAACAAAACCGATTGACATCATTAATTAGTGTTGAAAATCCTTTTGTTTTGGCAATTAGAAATAAAGCATCTATATTAAGTTATTACTTGCTTTCAGTGAAATAAAAAGCCTTAATTTTTGTTGTAAATCACATTAAACATAGATGTTAATTACTCCTTGAAATATAACTTATTTCCATTACTCCCACAACACCTCCAAATTCAACACTTTTAGAAACTTGAAGCTAAAAATTGGGAGACGATATCAAATGCAAGGCAATCATTATGCAAAATTATAGACACAACATGTGACTAACGCGAGCTCCATTCTCCAATATGATTCCTTTTATGATAAATGGACATGCAACGATCAAGTTGCTTGTGTCAGTAAACACGGGAGGAAGGATTGACTTTTTTATCCCTGCGAATAGTGAAATTAGTACCATTAACATGATGCCAGTGATGTCGCATTTGCGGCAAAAAGTCTCACATTTGCGAGCCCTCTTTTGCAGTCCAAGGCTCGCATCTGCGGCGTCGCATGTGTGATGCGATCCAAAATAGGTTAATCATACAGAAGGTCAGTCAACTTGTAAGTTTTCAAATGGGTTGAATTTCAGCTTTCAGGCATACCTGGGAACTTTTTTCCGGGTGAACAGCTGGTTGATTGTTTTGAAGAAATTCATTCACTTTCTCATTGAGGCCGTCGATCTTAGTTGAAAGATTCCTGACTGAGTCTCTTAGGATGAACCTTAAAATGAAAGCAGCATTTGGTTAAAAAGAGACTTCCCACTGCCAGAATGCAATGCAGATCAACTTGGACCATTCTCTTATCAATTGTTATGCTTGGATAACTTCGCAATAAAGCAGAGCCTGGAGAGTGTCGCTTTTATCTGTACTGTTGACTTCATTCTTGAATTACTTGTTTTATGCTCTTTCTTTTATTTTCTTTTCCTTTAAATCTTCTTGTTTTTTCCTCTCTGGACTTATCTTGATGTACATAGATGAATTGCTGCGCACAACAGTAAATGTTACTTATTTGTTTTTCTAGTTGACAATAATTATAGAAGAATCTACTGCGAACAAGATACGTGATTCTACTCCGATCTCCAGTTTTTTCTTCCTCTATTGGCTCCTAAATAATACCAGAAGTTTCAGAAGTGCATAACAAGCCTGAAGGGAGCTCTACGTATAATAATACTAATTGAACAATTATTGTTCATCCATCTTCAACCAATTTAGACCTATAGGGAAGCAAATGAAGTAGTAATAATAAATTTGAAGATAACCACAATTCATCTCTGATATTACACATGCATAAATAAAATCCATAGCTCTTTTATCTGGTTCAAGCAACATGTCTTTCAGGATGGTACCCATGCCTAAGCAGAGAAACCAACAGTAAAGCAAATAAATACATCACAACAAACTGGATAGACAGTTGTTTTAACCATTCAAAAAGAAAACAATTTCACATAATTGAGAACTTGAAAAGGTATGAAACCTAGAACAAGTGTTTAAAGCAGAAAGTGGAGTTCATACAATAAAGCGCAAACAGGATTTTTATTGGAACAGGCTATTAGGACGAATAGCCTGCAGAAAACATGAAATGCGGCTGACTCCATATGAAAGAGCATTCTAGTTGTATCGCAGGTGTCATTCCTCTGATTCCCTCCTGCAAAAAGGAGAAACCAAATAGAAGAAAATTAGTGAAATCTAGAAAGAAATAATGTTGCAAAATCCAATAGCTGTAATTCGTTTTCTAAAAATCAAAGTCAATTCCTCTCTTTCCAACCTTTCTTCAACCACACAAGTCACGGCAAAACAAAATATTAGAACAAGTTTACTTTCTTTCTACTAGCCATTGAAACTTTAAAGAATCATTCCGCCATAATAAAATGTAAATTCCGTCTTTAAAACTCAAAAACCAAAAAAGTTAAAGTCGAATTAATTCTTTTTTAAGGAAGTATCTACTTAGTACCTTCCTAAGAGCTTCAAATTATTGGGTGTTCATAAAGCGATGAAGCGGCGAAGAAAAGGAAGACGAGAATGGCAGCGAGTATAGTGTAGGTTTTTTATCTTTGAATTAACAGATCTAGAAAATAGGTTGGAAGGAGAGGAATTGGCTTTGCTTTTTAGAAACATAATTTACAACCATTCGATTTTATTAAGCTGAGTTGGCAAGATCTCAAACCATCATTGAACAATATTGGAGCAAAATCTACTGGAGCGGATCCCAACCCCACTTAGTAAAAACTGTACAGGAGACTAAATATCCAATGAAAATAAATTCTACTGACCTTCAACTTCATTGTGCGGCCTTGTAATCAACATCGAAAGATATAGTAAGCTTGAATTCAATGTTGTTTTGAAATTGCATCTCTTGTTTCTTTCTTTCTATTTTTTTTGCAGATCTGACCACTTTGCTTGTGTTTTCAAGCCTCATCTCTCGAAGGCTAGGTAAATCAGCACACGTAGCCGGAATAGCCTCAAGAATATCGCAGTAAATAAGAACAAGGTGCCTAAGTCTTGGGAAATGATGAGTTGAAGCCTCCCATCTTTCAAAATCTGCTGTATCAATCGACAAGGCTTGGAGTTCGCTAAAACCTACCTCTAGCTTCCATGACTTTCCCGTGAAAGCATCTTTCAGCTTTAGAACCTCAAGGCATTCCAGCTGCTCCAGTCCAATTGCCTCACGCCAATCAAACCTTGTGTCCGATAAAGTTAACTTCTTTAGTGTACGAGCAAATCTGAAGAAATTTGGAGGAAGATGAAGCACTGATCTGGTTGTAAAGATATCATTCAATAGTTTCAAATTTTCCAGGCACTTTAACTCTCCATGATTGTTGAATCCATCCTTGTTAATTGCAAAGAAAGGGGCCATATTCCCTTTAATACTCAATTTTTTGAGATTACCAACCTTTGCAAGCACACAACTATTGCAACTTTCTGGTGCAACCATAGAAAGAGTTCGCAGGCAAGAAATTTCTCCTTTTGGGCTGTTGGGGCTTGGCAGTCGTACAGGAACGTTACTGTGCAGATGCCTCAACCGTAACATGTTCCATATTTCCCATCCGGTTTTCAAGTAGCGCGTACTTTTACGAGTTGTGTTAATTATAAGAGTCTGTAAATTCAGATATCTACAAAATGTGCTGGGAATGAAGCTAAAGTCACCTGAGAAAGCCATGTACTTCAAATGATAAAGCATAGAAAATTCTTTGGAAAAAAGAAATTCGGTGGGCTCAACATCCAAAACCCTTAAAAGTGGAAACGCTTTGTGCAGGAGTTTCACTAGATTCGGAGACAACTGGGTTGGGGAAAAGCATAAGAAAGACCTGACATGTTCCACGAATGGTTCTCTGGATAGAAAATCACCTAGAAAACGTGATCGGATACACAATCGATGAGAATCATCTAGAATTGCTTGATCGGGTGTTAGAGATACTTCATGAAAAAGACACTCTCTAGTAGCCTCCATCTTGCAAAACTCTTGTACCGTGTCATGAAGACGACATGTTTTTATTCGACTGTCAAACTTCTTCTGTACCACAATCACTAAATTTCTATTGACGAGCTCGTTCAAATTATTTTCTGCTACCTCCTCCAAGGCGTAACCTGGCCTGGATGTTATCTATCCCTCTGCAATCCAGAGACGGATCAATTTCCAAGCAGGGATATCAAAGCCGCTAGCAAAAGTTCCGCAATACAAGAAGCACTCCTTCATTTCTTGGGGCAAACAATTGTAGCTCATTTCAACAAACTTCCAGCATCTTACAGGGTCATCTTTAATTATAAGGTGCTGCCAAAAATATTTCTGAACTTTAAGCCAATTGTTTTTGTCCTTACGACCTCTTAAAGCTCCTGCAATTACTATTATTGCAAGTGGTACCCCACAACATTTCTGTGCAATGCTTTCTCCAAGTTCTGTTAATTCTTCAGGAAAACATCCACTGCCAACTCTGCTCTTCAACAATAGAAAACTTTCCGTCTGAGTCAGAAATTTTAGATCATGAGGATTTGGATTGGCACAACTAGCCACATCTTGCCTAGGAGTGGTCATCATGATCCGGTGTCCTTTGCTGTTTTCAGGGAAAGTTTTCTTGACAAAATCGACAACACCTATTGCTCAGACATCGTCCAAGACAATGAGACATTTACCTTCTTTAGGCATAAAAAAACATATTACCTTAGCTATTTCATTCACATCTTTGTCTTGGTATTCTTCAATGCGATCTGTGAAACATGTGAGGATATTGATAAAGATATCCTTTATTTCATATGATTGGCCGACATAAACCCATATTCTGCTGTCAAATTTATTTAAAATCTGGGGATCGTTAAAAACTTTTATTGCCAATGTTGTTTTACCAAGTCCATGCATACCTACAACAGGGACAACATTGAGATCCTCAGATCCTTCAACAAGTCGCTTGATGACTTTTTCTGCTTCTTCTTCTAAGCCAATAACTTCGTTTTCCTTGAGCGGAAGGTCCTTTTAAGATAAGAAAACCGATTGGCATGATAAATCAGTGTTGAAAATCTTTTGTTTTGGCAAATAGAAATAAAGCATCTATATTAAGTAATTACTTGCTTTCAGTAATAAAAAGCCTTAATTTCGTTGTAAATTACATTAACCTTAGATGTCAATTACTCCTTGAAATATAACTTATTCATCTTTATTTCCATTACTCCTACAACACTTCATTTTCCATAGCCCCCGAAATGCTCAATGTTTATGACACCATTAACATTATGCCAGTGATGTCGCATTTGCAACAAAATGTCTCACATTTGCGAGCCCTCTTTTGCAGTCCAGGGCTCGCATCTGCTGTGTTGCATCCTTGTGACTCCACAGAGTCACAGATGCGATCCAAAATGGGTTAATCATACAGAAACTTATAAGTTTTCAAATGGGTTGGGTTTGAGCTTTAATTTCAGGCATACCTGGGAATTTTTGTCCGGCCGAACAGCTGGTTGATTGTTTTGAAGAAATTCCTTCACCTTGCCGTCGATCTTAGTTGTAAGATTCCTGACTTTGTCTCCTCCTTTAATATCAGATCCGAAATCTCTATAGTTTTTCTGAAGCCAAAGCTGAGCCCTAGCAGCGAAGACATCAATGTCGTCCTCAGCTCTATGTACCGTAATTCGGATATCCTTATTGACCAACTGTTTCCACTTACTGCTATTCATTATCTGCCATTTTGCAGCAATATTTAGGAGCCCTTGTAGGCGTTGAACTTGTTCCTCAAGATGTAAAAAGTCATCCTGAAAATTATAATACTGCAGCTTCTGATTGTCTCCAATAAACTTGGCTTTTTCTCTTACTGAATCCAAGAGGGTTTCCACCAGAAGATTCAACCCTCTATCTGTATCTGTATCTGCCATCTGCTTTTACTTAAATGGAGAGGATACTTTCTTTAGATCTCCGCAATGAAACTTCACTTTACCATAGCTCTTTGTTTATAAAGATTAAAGAATGCAGGGAATTTGAAAAAAAAATATTTTGGAAACTTCCCTTATGTCTAAGGGATTCAAAAGTTTACATATATATAAAAAATGTTATGCCTACCATGGCGAATTCCCTTAAATCTCACTAAAGCTACACCATATGACAGATTGAACTTAATTAGCCAAAGAAAACATGAGAGAATGAGTCCCATAAAGATTAATATTTTCCTACTACTTGTCTTTTTTTTCTAAATAATACTGTATTATTTAAGAATCAAAATCCCGAGATGCTACGAGCCGGTTTGGATTAGGTGATTGTAAATTGTTAATTAGCTCCTAATATCAAGAAGCTTTTCTAAGTGCTAAAATTGATTTTTAAAATAAGTGTTTGAATACGAGTGCTAAAATTAATAATACGCGGTTGATGTGTTTGATGAAAAAATATTAATAAGTTATATTTTTATTAAAATAACTAAAATACCCTTGAATTGTTTTAAAAGGATTTCAAATTTAAAAAATTCTTCGTAAAGAAAAGAATTAACAATGAATAAGGAATTAAGAGAAGTCGAAAAAGTTATTTTGAGAAAAGTATTTTGTGAATTAGAAAATATTATTAAGGATAAACTAGTAAAAGTATCGGTCAAACTAAAATTGTTTATAAGCTAAAAAATCATAAGTTGGGGTAACCAACTTATGATCTCTAGCTCGCGATGCCTTTGCCTCGCAAATCGGCCTTCTCGCGCGTCGAATCCGATCAAACCCACAACGAATACATTAAAATAGGCTAAGGGAACATAACCCAATCGAAAAGAATCAAAAAACATCGAAATTCACGAAATTTGCAAAACACGAGCCCACTTCTGAAAACTCAAAACTTTTTACATCAATAGATTTCTTATCTCCTCACGAGTTCATACATACGAAGAACTTTCAAATCCAAGCTCAAATGACCCATCGAATCCCCAAATCAAATTTCAAAATCTCAAGCCCTAGTTCTTCAATTTTAGGTTTAATTTTCGTAAATTTCTAGGTGTATTTCACAATAAAAATGAGTATTGAGATCAAAAATCTTACCTCCAATCGATTCCCCCCGAATCCCTCTTTAATCTCCACCAAGAAGCTCTCAAAATGATTAATAATGGAGGAAAAATAATCCAAAATCGTGGAAATGAGTTTTTAAAACATTCTGCCCAGCTATATATTTCCTTCTATGCGATCGCAATACCCCTCTGCGATTGCAATGCACAAATTTTTCACCTCCAATTTTAACATTATGCGATCACATAAGCACCCATGCGATCGCAATGAGCAAAATCCCAAGCTCCTAAGTTTCCTCTATGCGATCGCACTACTCTTCTGTGATCGCATTGAACAATTGACCAACCCAAAAAATCCTTCTATGTGATCGCATGACTCCATGTGCGATCGCAGAGAACAAAATTACTCTACAATAGCTGATACATTTTCTGCAACTCTTCCAAGTCCAAAACTCCCTGTTAGCCATTTGAAATCACCCCGAGGCCTACGGTGTAAACGCGTGATTTTTGACCCTCCCCGAGATTTTTTATATTTTTAGCGTAAAATATTTAGTTTAATTTTAATATAGCTATTTTAGCTAAATTTGACTCTTTTACTTTATTTTTACCTTAAAATGAAAAATAACAAAAAATATAGTTTTATTAATGTTTCGTAGCCATTTTAAACTTGAAAAATACAAAAAAATAGTTTTTAATTATGAGTATTATAGTTATTTTGGTTACCTAGGATTAATTAAATAACACCATTCTCGGTTCCGGGCGAAGAATAATATTCGGGTTCAAACTACCCGGTTTTATAATTTTCGGACATAGCCCGTAATAACCCGACACTACACTAAGGGGGAGGGATGGGAGAATGATTAAAAAATAAAAAGAGAATAAAAACAAAAAAGAAAAAGACAAAAAGACATATGAGGGAATCACGTGAATGATGGGGGAAAAAGAATTTTTTTGGCTGCTGATTTCAAAAGTTAAGAAAACAGTACAATAAGGAAGGAATTAACAGAATTAGGGGTGAAATCATGACTGGACATTCATGATAGGATCTTTTCCTTTCTTTTTCTATAAACATACAAACTCAAAAAACAAAGGAAAGAAAGGGGGGGGGACTCACGTAAAAGACACTGGACGGACGAAAAACACGGAAGGAAAAATAGACTGGTTTGCTTCTTCTTCTTGGAGAAAAACACACAGCCGCATAGACCTAGAGCAAAAGGCTGAACACATCAAAAGAACGCCCATCGTTCTCACGTTTTATCCCATCGTTCCTTCATCTTCAACAAAAAATACACAGACCTTACCATTGTACTTCACCATTCGCAGCATCTTCAAAACTTGAACACCCAAATTATCACATACCCATATAAACGTACACACATAAAGAACGTCGGAAATCAGCCACGCACCATACTGTTGCTACTGCCTTGGTACACGTTGGTGCATCAGTAGATACATCGTTGAACCAACGGAGTTAAGATCGAGGTCTGAGCTTCCCGGAGAGATTCCCGTTTCGGTCGAGGTCGTCGCCGATTAGAGATTTCTGTCGTGGCTTCCAGGGGACACGTCTGTTCATTTTCAACCTCATCGATATGTTCTTCTAGTAAATTGATTAGAAGATTTTGATTTTCTGAAAGTTATAAAAGGTATATACTCTTGTCATTCTCTTTGTTATAACTCTATTTTTTTTGTTATGTTAAATGTGACGTTGGCTCATTCTTCCTAGTTTTTCAATCATATGTGTTTTATTGAAATAGATAATATTATTTTAGGCATCTAAATAAACTGTTGGATCACTTTTTTTTTCACGAAGTTTAGTCAAATTGTTCTTCCACTCTCGCTGTCACCGAGTCGTCTGTTGCGTTATGGAATTCTTTTGGTGTGTTATGGGATTTCATTTTTGGTTCTCTGTATTCTTTAGCACACGATCCCTAAGAATTTGTCTACATCAGGTTAGCATAAAAATGTTAGTATCTCTCAACAGTTCTTATACAAGTTAAGTCGCTGAAGGCATTTTGGGTAATTAGCTAACTGAAATGAACTTATGATTCTTGAACGTATGATTGGTATTAACTTGAGTAGAGATTTAATAACCATTGAACACTTAGTATACTTTCAGGCTATTATCGTGATTGTGTACACGTTCACATGATATAATTATGATTCTGAAAAATGAATCGGAGTATGCCTTCGACTTATGTGACCCAAATCTTACTCTCCTAAATACGGATGCGCATTAGTTAATAAAATACTTTCCTAAATACGGGTGCGCATTTATGTGACCCAAATCTTACTCTCGGCGAAACTGAAATACATTAAAGTTACAGGCGTACTGGTTGCGGTGTGGCTCGAAATGTGTTTTCGTGACGTCGCAATTCTTCTAAAATTGAAAAGCGGAACATTAAAAGCACGTAGTTAAAATATATAAAGAAATCAGATAGAAGCAAAAATTGCAGTTGAGCGACCGTGCTAAAACCACGGAATCCGGGAGTGCCTAACACCTTCTCCCGGGTTAACAGAATTCCTTACCCAGAATTTCTAGTTTCGCAGACTGTAATACAGAGTCATAAATTCCATCGGTTCGGGATTAAACCGGTGATTTGGGACACCGTTATTTTTCCAAATGGCGACTCTGAATTAAATAAATTAAACCCGTCTCGATTGTCCTTTAACCGGAAAAACTCCCTTGTGCCCTCGCGGGTGCGTAAAAAGGAGGTGTGACAGCTCTGGCGACTCTGCAGGGGATAGGTGACCTCTAAACTTCGGTTCAGGGTTTAAGAATTCGAGCTCAGTTAAATTGTTGTTTTTGTCTATATCTGATTTTATTATATGTTTGATTAATGTGCTATATGTTTACCGCTTTGATATTATCTGAACTGTACATATAAACTGTGCCGAAACCCTTCTTTTCTCACCCCCGGGGATGTGCTCACTGGTTGAGACTCCCTATTCCGTTAGTGTCATACCCCAAAATAAGAAAGAGGCTCGGAAAGTTTCTAAGCCGGCTGGCCTTTTGGTTCCCGGAAAGGAGCTCCTTCCTCAGCTCGAGTTGTCCGCTCGGGTACACAGTCTAGATCATATACCGAGATTTTGAACTTAGAATAACATGACTTCATGCCGGATCCCTAGTAGGAACGCTTATTTGCATCATTTTGCATTTGACTTAGGGGACTCAACACAGGGGTTGGGTCCGTCTAGGACAGGTGACCCGGTAATCAAAGACCGAGCATATTATATGTTGCATTTATTTATCATGTATTATTATGATGATTGGTTAAATTCTTGAAAAAAAAAAAAGAAATAGAATTTTGGAATAGAAAAATATCAAAAATATTGACGAAATGCTGTCGAAAATTTGAAAAATTGAAAAATAGGAAGAGCAATTTTGTTGAAATAATTGGTCATAGAATAATCTGACCGAACTACGCTGGTTTGATTCTCCCCATTAGGTGGGATACGTAGGCAACCCTCATCGGGTCCAACCACCCCTTTAAAAAATCAAAAAAAAATGTGTGTTTAATTTTGTCAATAAAATCAAAGTGATGCCGTTTTTGCAAATAACCGAATGTTCCGAAAGGACGCCGGAAGGCTGTTTTTTGCAAAAATAGCCACTTTGAATCATTTTAATAATTTGCAGCCGCAGCCTTGAAATATTCCTTGTGGAAATGTTGCAAGGCCATAGCCGCAAAATCAAGTCCGAGTTCACACCCCTTTTGCAAAAAATAACCAAAAAAAATGTTAAGTTTTTGATTTTGTTATAAATGAGTCGGGTGATGCTATTCTTGCTCAAAATAGTTGAAAGGTTGTATCCGCAAAATTAAGTTTGAGTCATCACTCAACTTTTCAAAAAATAATCACTTTATCAAATAAGCCATTACATGGTCGGTCCTTGCATAAATAGCCACTTTTGGCATTTGGACTTCTTCAGTCTTGTATTGGCCTGTGTCGGTGCTGAATGATGCCCCATAGGCCCCAGGATTAAATTTTGAATTTATATCTTCTTGATAAAATTTCGCAAAAAAGAGCCACTTTGTCTAAATAAGCCATTATATGACCAATTTATGAAAAATATTCTTGTGTTGGTTTATGGTGATGCCGAACGATGCCCCATGAGCCACATGATAAAAAAAAAATTCAAGTTTATCTTTCTTAAATAAATTTTGCAAAAATAGTCATTTTGTCAATTAAGCCATTATGTGGCCAATTTTGTAGAAATAGTCATAATTGACACCAAAAATTTTCTTATTCTTGTAGAAATCTCCTACACAAGTTTGTAGTTGGAGTCGGCTTCTATAATTTTCCTTCAAAGAAAAATAAAAAAAAATAATAATAAT
Organism: Nicotiana noctiflora; assembly: GCA_032618575.1. Lineage (NCBI taxonomy): Eukaryota > Viridiplantae > Streptophyta > Magnoliopsida > Solanales > Solanaceae > Nicotiana > Nicotiana noctiflora. The sequence goes on along the minus strand of JASVEL010001987.1, from coordinate 13,545 downwards.
AATAAAATCAAATAAACATCTCTTTATTTTCTTGCATTAATTTGCAAGAACTACGCTCGGTCTGATTCATGCGGAGTCATGATACGTAGGCAATCTCCAAAAGATTCGACCACAACTGTATATGTATATATATAATATAAAATAAAAAAAAAATAAACAAATAAACAAATAAAAAAATAAAAAAATAAAAAAATTGATAAGGACTGTCTGAGTCCATTCTAACATGTTTTGTCTTGAATTGTAAAGTAAGTAGAAGGTGGTTGGTTTGTGACAAGCAGACAACGCAAGATCCCCGAAAGATGGTACAGGAGGAAATAACCCAAAGATTGAAAAGCTTAGAATAGCGGTTGAAAATCACGCACGGGTTGGCAGATCAAAAGAGTGTTGCTTTCAAAGATCTATGCTTGTTTCCCGATGTCCACTTGCCACCGGGTTTCAAGATTCCCAAATTTGAAAAGTACGATGGACATGGACACCCAATAGCCCACTTGAAAAGGTATTGCAATCAACTAAGGAGTCTGGGAAGAAATGAAGAATTGTTAATAGCTTACTTTGGGGAGAGCCTTACAGGAGTAGCCTCTGAATGGTTTTGGGATCAAGATGCATCTCGCTGGCACGTCTGGAACGACATGGCACAGGCTTTTATCAAACAATTCCAATACAACATTGACATTGCCCCAGACCGCATTTTCCTTTCAAATCTGAAGAAGAAATCAAGTGAAAGTTTCAGGGAATATGCCCTTAAATGGAGAGAGCAAGCGGCTCGTGCTGAGCCACCCATGGATGACCATGAGTTAATCACTGTCTTCCTTCAGGCTCAAGAGCCGGATTATTTTCAGAACATGATGTCCGCGGTTGGTCAATCCTTCTTGGATGTAGTCAAAATGGGAGAAATGGTAGAGAACGGTCTTAAGACAGGCAGAATTATAAGTCAAGCGGCTCTTAAGGCTGCAGCTCAGACTGTCCAATTTGAATCTAGTGACACAAATGAGAGGGATGAAGAAGTCATGATGATATCAGGGTCAAGAAAAGGTTCAAGAAGAACACCTCGACGGCATGCGATGTCTCGACAGGTTTTCCATAACTCCCTTGAGCATTACTATCCACCTCTGAACCCACCATACTCAGTTGATCCACCCAAGTATGTTATTCAGCCATCAAATCATCCAAGAAAGCGAGCACGAGCATCACAAAATCTCTATCAGCCTCTGCAAAATTTCCAAATACCTTATAACCCACTTCCAAACCAAGGGCATAGAAGGGAACCGAAGTTGAAGGATAATTTCACACCAATAGGAGTTTCCTATGCAAGCTTATTTGAGAAGTTAAAACAACAGGACATGATTGCACCCATCCCTCCAAATCATGTGGACCCACGTGCAAGGAGCTTTGACCCATCTAAAAGGTGTGAATACCATTCCCATGCCCGGGGGCACAACATGGAAAGTTGTCGGGATTTGAAAAGGGAAATAGAAAGGATGATCCAAGAAAGATTGATTGTGATTCATAACGGTGACACCCAGAATATCGCGCTGAATCCATTACCTGCACCTGATGATACACACTTTCTGGCGGTGATGCCTGGTGGCACGGAATATGAGAATCCACTCGGGAAGTTGCCGACTGAAATGAGAGAAGGCCATAGTGGTTCTGATAATCAAATTCGTGGCTAAATGTCAAGCTTATCAATTGGAGAGTCATTTGTGGTGGCTTATTTTGTTGTCATTTCTATTTGTTCGAGTTATTTCAGAATGGTAATCCGAATGTTGTTTTGTGGCTCAAACCTTTTATCCTTGTATTTTTCTTTTGATCATAGTGTCTCATCTAAAGGGGTCTAGGTTCGTTCTAAGTATGGTACCCCAATTTTGTTTTTTGGTTGTTCGAGTCGTTGTTTTATCGGTTAATGCAATGACCTATTCTATATTATTTCTAGACATTTTCTGTTATTTAGTCATCTCCTTCCTATAGTTCTTTTTCTGCTAGCTCTAGTGACATGACGTGCGCGCATAGTTCTGGCCTGATCTTAAAAGTTAATCACAAAACCATTGGGAGGTGATCGAGATATTTAAATGAAGTAAGAACGGTTTGAGATTATTCGAAACCCGAGTCATGAGAAACTGGGGCAAGTAAAAGAAAACCGTTAAAGGCAAGTTGCCAAAATTGACATGGGGTCGTTCATAATAATGAAAATGGGAGTGTTGCCCAACGGTGCTTTAAAGATATGACGAATATTAATTGTGTTGTTTACACTTGGCATGTTTTGAAGATTGGAATGACGAAGGCATTTTGTTCTGCTATCCAAACACTTTATCCATCGTCAACCCTTCGAGCCTTATTTTGATTTCTTTCATACCCCTCCTTCGGAATCGGTACCAAAATTAGAAACACAAATGGGGAAGATAAAGAAAGAAAAAGAGAAAAAGAAAACAACCAAAACAACCAAAAAGAAGAAAAAAAAAGAATGAAAAATGAAAAGGAAAAACTAGAAAAACAAGGAATTGGGAACTATGACCTGATTCCTCAAAGAGGATACGTAGGCGCTTCACAACTCGGTCATAGTGTAAATAAAGAAATAAAAATCCCCAAGCTAGAAACTGGGGCAATAAAAGTTGTGTTTATAAAGGAAGATGTAGACTCCGAAGGTTGTAATTTTGAACCCATTTTGTTTTGTTTCGAGCCTTTAATACCATTTCTTTCTAGCCTTATCCAAATCCACATTACGGTCCCAAAGAAAGACCTTTTGACCAATCTTTAAAAGAGGCCAAGTCAGGCAAATGAGAGAAGTCTTATCAGAACATAACACTCTGATTCCCATCGGAAAAGACTCGGATCTGCAGCAGAAGAAATATGAGAAAATCTTAGCAGTAGCACCACCAATCTCCAGCGGAAAAGTGACACAAATGAGAGAGTCTTAGCGGTGAAAACCTTCACAGGCACCATAAGGCGATGAAAGCTGAGAGAAAACCGAAATGAGAGAGGCTTGGTAGTGAAAACCCCTCAGGCACTACAAGTCGAACGAAGGTTGGAAATGAGATAGGAAAGCCCCGGGAGAAGATTACAAAAGGCGGTTTAACGACGGATGGTAGGCTATATGTGCATGTCATGTCCATTAGAGTTGGTATCCATGTTTGATAGGGTTATTTTATAATTTTTCTTTTTAGAGTCATCCTCGTTTTTTGTCTTTTATTCTGTTTCCTTTTATCTTTCTCCTTTCATAAAAATTCCCCAATAGAGTCTGTTGTAAGAAATGACTTCAAAATTTTCCATCAGCTTTCCAATTATGCAAGACGGAATTTGATTGGTACACCCAAGTGGTATAAGTGAGGAGGGATTAAGCGCAAAGCCAGTGTCCAGAAGGATATTCCCCAACAATAGGAAATCGACAAAGGGGTGGATCGGTGTGAAAAGGATATCTCAATGAAGGTTAATGACCTCGAGGCCAAGGCCAATGAGACTCAAAGGTCGGGAAATGCACATTCCCGAGATATCCCTAGCAGAAAGGTATTTTCAGTGACAAGGGTGAATAAAGAAAATGGTTCACCAGTAAAACATGCAAGGTCTTCACGAAGGGTCACTATTATAGGAATTCGGGTGGTCGGTGGAAAACCACGTGGAAAGGTTCGCGAATAAAGAGTCGTCAAGGAAGCGGGGAAGCAAGAAAGGAGAAAACTATCCCCAGCATGAATATCATCAAATGATAACATCCCCGGCAGGTTCAGACAATGAAACGCAGAGCAGGGAAAGAGGAGAAGAACCATCCCCAGCAGGAGCACCACAACCAGCCACCACATTTTAAAACTAACCAATTTTTCTTTGATTTGAAACAGGAAAAAGAGGGGTTTTTGGCAGAAAAGCATGCCACGAAGAAGATTCTCAAACTGGGGCAGAAAAATTTTCTCCCGTTGCGAAAATTTTCTCGAAACCAAATACCCGGTTGGGGAAAGAAGCCAGATAACGCGAGGAAATGATCTTTGAACCCGGTTATCCCCAGCAGCTTTGAAAGAAAGAAAACAACAAGCTGTGATAGAGGAAATTATACCCCCAGCAGACAGGAGAAAACGAGGAAGCTTGCGTTCAGAAAGGCAAGAGGCCGGTACCACCCCCAGCAGTTCTCAGAAAAATGAAACACTGATTTCGAGATTTCCCCGGCAGCATTATATCCTACAGGTTTTTCAAGGGAGCGAAGCACGAGCCCCGAAGGAGTTTTGGAAAGAGGAAGAAGGAAAAGGGATCCCCAGACAGGGTAATCCCCAGCTGATGACATTTCAATCCCCGGCGATTTCGGGAGATAGGTTTTGAAGGAAGTAGAAAAGGAGGAAATAAAGAAGATTTCCCCAGCAGCATTATCCCCAGCAGGTAAGTAATCAATTCAAAGATGTCCCCAGCAGTCAAGAGAAAATAACATGACCCGGGAGGAAAGCAATTCCGAAACAAGGTAATTCAGAAGAAAGGATGGCCCAAGAGACGATGCAGGAAGAAGAAAATGGTACAAGAAACAAAGAAAGGCGATAAGGATGGGATGAAATTAGTGAGTCGTAGTTGAAGTCAGGGAGCCCGCCTGAAGAACGGAGTGGCGATTTATTTTGAGTTATAGTTAAAGTCAGGGAGCCCGTCTGAAGAATGGAGTGGCGATTTATTTTGAAGTGATAGTTAAAGTCAGGGAGCCCGCCTGAAGAATGGAGTGGCGATTTATTTTGAAGTGGTAGTTGAAGTCAGGGAGCCCGCCTGAAGAATGGAGTGGCGATTTAATTTTGAAGTTATAGTTGAAGTCAGGGAGCCCGCCTGAAGAATGGAGTGGCAATTTATTTTGAAGTTGTAGCTGAAGTCAGGGAGCCCGCCTGAAGAACGGAGTGGCGATTTATTTTGAGTTATAGTTGAAGTCAGGGAGCCCGCCTGAAGAATGGAGTGGCGATTTATTTTGAAGTGGTAGTTGAAGTCAGGGAGCCCGCCTGAAGAATGGAGTGGCGATTTAGTTTTGAAGTTATAGTTGAAGTCGGGAGCCCGCCTGAAGAATGGAGTGGCGATCTAGTTTTGAAGTTATAGTTGAAGTCAGGGGAGCCCGCCTGAAGAATGGAGTGGCAATTTATTTTGAAGCTGTAGTTGAAGTCAGGGAGCCCGCCTGAAGAATGGAGTGGCGATTTAGTTTTGAAGTTGTAGTTGAAGTCAGGGAGCCCGCCTGAAGAATGGAGTGGCGATTTAGTTTTGAAGTTATAGTTACAGATAGTTTAATAGGAAGTGAAAAACAACAATTAGAGGTTTTAGATGAAAGCAACAAGAAGAAGGAAGCAACAATTGGAAGATTTCAAGTAAGACATCAATTTAGACCTAGTCTGAGGAATTATCTCCTAGCGTCAAAATCTTAGTCTGATGAATCTTTCTCCTAAGACATCAAAATCTTAGTCCGATGAATCTTTCTCCTAAGATATCAAAATCTCAGTCTGATGAATCTTTCTCCTGAGATCACAACAATTTAGACCTAGTCTGAGGAATTATCTCCTAGCGTCGAAATCTTAGTCCGATGAATCTTTCTCCTAAGATATCAAAATCTCAGTCTGATGAATCTTTCTCCTGAGATCACAACAATTTAGACCTAGTCTGAGGAATTATCTCCTAGCGTCGAAATCTTAGTCCGATGAATCTTTCTCCTAAGATATCAAAATCTCAGTCTGATGAATCTTTCTCCTGAGATCACAACAATTTAGACCTAGTCTGAGGAATTATCTCCTAGCGTCAAAATCTTAGTCTGATGAATCTTTCTCCTAAGACATCAAAATCTCAGTCTGATGAATCTTTCTCCTGAGATGGTAGTCATTCGATCTATACATTTCAAGTTTTGGTAATCAGGTGCCCACCTGAAGAAGGGAATGGCAATTTATGATTAGAGTTTGTCGTTAAAGTCAGAAGCCCGCCAGAAAAGCAGAACGCCGTCTCAGTTTCCAAGATTTGGTAAGGATAGTGAACAATCGAAAAGTGACAGAGTGTAACGGAAATCCCCAGCATGAATCAGAAGGAAGGCAACAAGGATCAGAAAAGATAGATTCGGACTTCGAAGGATAATAGTTCGAAGATCACAAGTAAGGGAATTCACTTCGGAGTGCAATGCAAGTTAGCATCAAAAGAAGCTTGCGACCAGAATGCGAGTCAATAGTCCGAGATGCTCAACTGAAGTCAGTCATAATGAAAAAAGGCAAGGAGTTAATCCAAGTGCAAAAGTTGATGAAAGATGTGGTGTGTTCAAGACATGGCCGAGGTCACAAGCACTGCATACCTGGTCTTAATCCGAAAAGCAGCACCTACAACTAGCAAGTATCAAGGTTCAAATTTAGAGTCCGCATGAAGCACCAACCAATACTCAAGATCAAGCTTCAGAAGATTTATAGATAGGAATCTTGTAACTAGTAGCTGATAGGCTTAGTTAGTCTTTTTCATATTTTGATTTTTGATGTAATAGCAGGACCACGGACCGGAACCTCGACGGAACGAAACCTCGGCGAAACGGCACCTCGACCGGCTCTCCACCTCGGTTACTCCATATTCTTACTCACTTTCGAACTACACGTGGCCTGATTCCTTTATAGCCAAGGATATGTAGGCAGCTCAGATACAAGGGCTCGGTCACATTCCTCTTCTTTTAGTTTAGTCCCTCCGAATAAGGGTCGGGTCAAAAACACTTGTCTAGTCGTTCTTTGTCTGAAAACTCTTTGTGTTTTCAGTCAAAGAGGGGCAGCTGTAAACGCGTGATTTTTGACCCTCCCCGAGATTTTTTATATTTTTAGCGTAAAATATTTAGTTTAATTTTATTATAGCTATTTTAGCTAAATTTGACTCTTTTACTTTATTTTTACCTTAAATTAAAAAATAACAAAAATATAGTTTTATTAATGTTTCGTAGCCATTTTAAACTTGAAAAATACAAAAAAATAGTTTTTAATTATGAGTATTATAGTTATTTTGGTTACCTAGGATTAATTAAATAACACCATTCTCGGTTCCGGGCGAAGAATAATATTCGGGTTCAAACTACCCGGTTTTATAATTTTCGGACATAGCCCGTAATAACCCGACACTACACTAAGGGGGAGGGATGGGAGAATGATTAAAAAATAAAAAGAGAATAAAAACAAAAAAGAAAAAGACAAAAAGACATATGAGGGAATCACGTGAATGATGGGGGAAAAGAATTTTTTTGGCTGCTGATTTCAAAAGTTAAGAAAACAGTACAATAAGGAAGGAATTAACAGAATTAGGGGTGAAATCATGACTGGACATTCATGATAGGATCTTTTCCTTTCTTTTTCTATAAACATACACACTCAAAAAACAAAGGAAAGAAAGGGGGGGGGGGGACTCACGTAAAAGACACTGGACGGACGAAAAACACGGAAGGAAAAATAGACTGGTTTGCTTCTTCTTCTTGGAGAAAAACACACAGCCGCATAGACCTAGAGCAAAAGGCTGAACACATCAAAAGAACGCCCATCGTTCTCACGTTTTATCCCATCGTTCCTTCATCTTCAACAAAAAATACACAGACCTTACCATTGTACTTCACCATTCGCAGCATCTTCAAAACTTGAACACCCAAATTATCACACACCCATATAAACGTACACACATAAAGAACGTCGGAAATCAGCCACACACCATACTGTTGCTACTGCCTTGGTACACGTTGGTGCATCGGTAGATACATCGTTGAACCAACGGAGTTAAGATCGAGGTCTGAGCTTCCCGGAGAGATTCCCGTTTCGGTCGAGGTCGTCGCCGATTAGAGATTTCTGTCGTGGCTTCCAGGGGACACGTCTGTTCATTTTCAACCTCATCGATATGTTCTTCTAGTAAATTGATTAGAAGATTTTGATTTTCTTAAAGTTATAAAAGGTATATACTCTTGTCATTCTCTTTGTTATAACTCTATTTTTTTTGTTATGTTAAATGTGACGTTGGCTCATTCTTCCTAGTTTTTCAATCATCTGTGTTTTATTGAAATAGATAATATTATTTTAGGCATCTAAATAAACTGTTGGATCACTTTTTTTTCACGAAGTTTAGTCAAATTGTTCTTCCAGTCTCGCTGTCACCGAGTCGTCTGTTGCGTTATGGAATTCTTTTGGTGCGTTATGGGATTTCATTTTTGGTTCTCTGTATTCTTTAGCACACGATCCCTAAGAATTTGTCTACATCAGGTTAGCATAAAAATGTTAGTATCTCTCAACAGTTCTTATACAAGTTAAGTCGCTGAAGGCATTTTGGGTAATTAGCTAACTGAAATGAACTTATGATTCTTGAACGTATGGTTGGTATTAACTTGAGTAGAGATTTAATAACCATTGAACACTTAGTATACTTTCAGGCTATTATCGTGATTGTGTACACGTTCACATGATATAATTATGATTCTGAAAAATGAATCGGAGTATGCCTTCGACTTATGTGACCCAAATCTTACTCTCCTAAATACGGATGCACATTAGTTAATAAAATACTTTCCTAAATACGGGTGCGCATTTATGTGACCCAAATCTTACTCTCGGCGAAACTGAAATACATTAAAGTTACAGGCGTACTGGTTGCGGTGTGGCTCGAAATGTGTTTTCGTGACGTCGCAATTCTTCTAAAATTGAAAAGCGGAACATTAAAAGCACGTAGTTAAAATATATAAAGAAATCAGATAGAAGCAAAAATTGCAGTTGAGCGACCGTGCTAAAACCACGGAATCCGGGAGTGCCTAACACCTTCTCCCGGGTTAACAGAATTCCTTACCCAGGTTTCTAGTTTCGCAGACTGTATTACAGAGTCATAAATTTCCTCGGGTCGGGATTAAACCGGTGACTTGGGACACCATTATTTTCCCAAGTGGCAACTCTGAATTAAATAAATTAATCCCGTCTCGATTGTCCTTTAACTGGAAAAAACTCCCTTGTGCCCTCGCGGGTGCGTAAAAAGGAGGTGTGACATACGGAACCTCAACCAAAAGCACCAACGCATCCTAAAACATCATTCAAACTTGCTTCAATCATCAAAACACCTCAAACAACACCAAAACCATCAAATTACATCGGATTCAAGCCTAAGTTCTTCTAAAATTTCCGAAATGCGCATTTGATCAAAAACCCGACCAAAACACCTCCAAATGATCTGAAATTTTGCACACACGTCCGAAGTCACCTAACGAAGCTACAACAACTCCCAGAATTCCATTCGGTTCCTCGGATCAAATTCTCACCTATTAATCGAAATTTGACAAAATACTAACTTCGCCAATTCAAGCCTAATTCTACACTGAACCTCCAAAATCACTTTTGATCATACTCCTAAGTCACAAATCACTCCCTGAAGCTACCGAATCACCGAAAATCACATCCGAGCCTTCTAACTCATAAGTCAACATCCGGTTAACTTTTATAGTCCAAACCTTCCTTAAAGAGACTAAGTGTCTTATTTTCCACCAAAACTAATTCAAATCAACTCTAACACACCAAATACTGATAATGAAACATGAAGGAGCATAAAATGGAGAAAACTGAGTGGTAATTTATAAAACAAAGGGTCGGGTCGTTACAGATTACAGGATGATTACTTAGTTCTGAGTTTTCACAAATGTTATATGTTCATTCCTTCTTGAAACAATTAAGTTCGGAAGCTAAATGGGTATCATGGTCGTTTTGAATCAGATTTGGCCTACTTCATTTTGTTTGAAATCGATTTGGAGCCATTTAATCCCTTACTTGTGTGCTGATTATGTTGCTGCATGAATTCGATCTTGAGTCCCTGTTTTGCCGCTGCACCTTGTTGCTGAATTGGGCCTTCTTTTGGCCCTGCTCAAGTCATTTAGAAATCAGTAAGCTGGCAGCATTTGCAACATGGTGTTGGGCTCCCTTTGAGCCTAGATTTGACATAGGAACTGACTATCAGAATGCGTTTTTTATCACAAAGTTGGCCAACGTTAGTTTTTTTTAAGTCTTTGCATGAGAATTTGATATGTCCCTTTTAATTGGAAATAATCACGGATTGGTTTAAGGGATTTTTTCTTATCTATACTATATAGCAAATCTTATTATCAAAAATATTCAGAAGTTGCTATTTATCCAACCTGTTCACATTATCCCTACAATTTATATACCAAACCCAAATTAGCGAGATTCTTCCAAAAAAAAACGCGCGACTTTATTTGAGAGAGGATCTGACGGACATATATCAACATTTAATTCAAAATTCTGAAACGGAACAAAATCTTTAGCTGCATAAATCTCTTCTTCTTCAACGGAACGAGATCTCTCTTCTCACTCTCATCTATATCTACAAAAAAATAAAAGCAGTTGTATATATAAATCCAAAATGCATTATAACTGTAGTTGGAATGTAGTTATATATATCAGCAATAAAGGATACAATGGAACTATTTTTTACTACAATAGAACTATATTTAACTACAAATCAACTACAAAAAAAAACTACATTTATAAACTGTCTAAGAGTCATAGCTCCAATTAAACTACAAAATTGAGATAAAGTAGTTGCAAATTTAGGACCAGACCACATTTAACAAAAATACACTTGAACAATCAAAGAAGAAAAATATAACAGTTAAATGTAACAGTTACATAATGTTACCTTCAATAATGTAGTGTAATTGTATTTAAATGGAGTAGCAGCTACATAGGTTGCAATAAAAAATCATAACTACACTTTACTGAGCAACTACAAACCTACTACATTATAACTACAATTATATATGCTATGTAATCACAATGCTAAATAAACCTACAAAATTGCCACAAACAATCTACAAAATTGAGACCAAATAACATTTTTTCAAAAAATACTCGAATACTAAAATAGCACTTGAAAACTATTTTTTTTGCAACCAAAATCAATCTACAAAACAGTGCGGACAAATAAAAAATATTTACCTTTATTGAAATTTTTTGAGAAAAATGGTGGGGAAAGTGAATGAACGTGATGGGAATTGTGGGTTTCTGCTATACGAAAACGGAGAAAAAAAAACTGAAGAAAAAAATGTGGGGGGAAGGATTTAATTGTGGGTAAATCGTGGGGGGGGGGGGGAAATTAACTATGGGAATGAGAGAGAAGCGGGTAAAGTGATTAATTGGAAGATTTTGTCCCTAAATGCACGCCTACATTAAATGAGAGTATAATTAAAGTCTTAATTTAAATTATGGTACATAAATTGAAAGTTGGTATGCTTAAATGTAATAAATACAAACCTTAAACATGGGAGATAATAAGGTTGTTATATGATATATATATATATAGAGGTAAAAATCCCTTAGTTTAAATGGCTGGGAACCAGACTTGGGCATGTTTTGGTTCCGAGCCTGAAGACATTTGCAAGGAAAAGGTTGTTTACGTTTCATCATTTGGGTCTTTCATCGTAGGCTTTGGTTATCAAGTTTTAACTTAACAATCTCATAAGGTGAATAGAACCCCGGCCCTTTTAATGTTTGAATAGTCCAGTATCATAAATTAGTTGAGGTGAGCCGTATTGAACGACACAAATAGTTTATAGCCCTCCAAAGTCAGCTTAAATTCCTTTTTAAAAACTAAAATTAAGGTGTACCATGCCAAACAAAATTTTAACTGCAGGGCCCATGTTTAATTAATCTTATTTGATTCTTAAAATTCGAGGCATGCCACCTAGTGAATTTCCATAACCCTCGCAAAGTTGCGAACGCGTAATTGCTTTAGGCGCACTATTTTAATAAATTACCTTCCTAAACTCGGGTGCGCATTTATGTGACTGAAATTCAAATCTTAACAATGTTATATAAAATGTGTTACGGACTGTGGGTGCATTTATGTGATGCGGTTCAAAACACGTTTCATGTGACATTGAATTTTTTTAAAATTAAATGAAAGCAATTTAAATTTAAAAATGCGTATAGGTTTGAAAGTGTTCTAATATCATATAATGGGCCAATTATAATAGTTGAGCACCGTGCTAGAACCACGAAATTCGGGAATGCCTAACACCTTCTTCTGGGTTAATAGAATTTCTTACCCGGACATCTGTGTTCGAGGACTGTAACACAGAGTCAATATTTTCCTCAATTCGTGATTTGAACTGGTGACTTGGGACACCATAAAATTATCCCAAGTGGCGACTCTGAATTTTCAAATAAAAATAATCATGTTTCGATTGTCACTTTAATTGGAAAAAACTCTCTTACTACCTTTGGGGTGTAGGAAAAAGGAGGTGTGACAATTAGAGAATGTTATTCTGGTCATGTGGGTTATGCAGTGCATAGTGTGGATTCAGCAAACATATGCAGTCATGTATTGGTGCACCATCTAGTGATCATTACGTTTGTCACACCTCCTTTTTACGCGCACGCGAGGGCACGAGGAGTTTTTCCAATTAAAGGACAATCGAGATGGGATTTATTTTAATTACTTCAGAGTCGCCACTTGGGAGATTTTATGGTGTCCCAAGTCACCGGTTAAATCCCGAATCGAGGAAAAGAATGACTCTATTTAACGGTCCGCGAACCAGAAATCCGGGTAAGGAATTCTATTAACCCGGGAGAAGGTATTAGGCATTCCCGAATTCCGTGGTTCTAGCACGGTCGCTCAACTGTCGTGTTTGGCTTATCTATCTGTTTTTTACAATTATGTACTTAGTGCAAGTTAATACCCCTTTACCGCTTTTATTATTGGTTATGATTTACGAAAGAGAAAGTTGCTTAAAAATATGCTTTCGAATCGCGTCACATGAAATGCACCCGGATCCTCAACATATTCTTATTCAACATTTCGGGGTTTGGATTTGGGTCACATGAAATGCACACCCGTATTTAAAAAGGTAAAACTAAAATATGCGCCTGGGTTGACTACTTATTTACATTTGTTGAGAAAGGCGTGATATTCGTTAAGAAACGACGCATCTCGAAACCTAAGTATTTATATGTACATTTATGACGGCTATGTGATTAATGTAACTATTGGGCGAGGTGTACCTTTGATTCAAATCTAAAGCGAACTACATCTCACTGTATCTTACTTAAGAGTTGATTCCAAATTACTTAAAACTTGCTACGAACCACATCACATGAAATGCGCCTGTGGTTCTCAACATGCTTTGTTTACTCTTGCCCGAAATTGGGGTCGGGTCACATGAAATGCACCCCCGACTCTTTTTAATCTAACTACGTCATTCCGTTAAGTAACAACTCCTTAGCTAATCTTGCTCTTAACACAAGGTCTATCATTTAACAGGTTTGGAGATTATACACATGAGTAGAGAAGATTGAACAAAGATACAACAGACTAATTCGGGTTTACGTGCATATCTAATGATAGTGTATCTTTGGTCTAGCTACATTTTCCGTAACAAAACTAGCAATACAGATTTAATTGAAGAATAACAGAATGTAATTAAACATAAGAACTATAATCGACTACATGTTTCAATAGACTTTATGCACCAGCTTCAAACTTCATTCTTTTCGTACCACGGAACTACAATAACAGAGGTGTGTACCTGGAATGCGGAAGAACAAGGAAGAGTGAGCGATGGCAATGCAG
>JASVEL010001986.1:0-44218 GCA_032618575.1 Nicotiana noctiflora | reverse complement strand
AGCAACAGTAGCAGGAACAGTAACAGCAACAGTAAACCAATAACCAATAGCCCAGCAACCAGATAGACCAACAGCCAACAAAACAAGGAACCAACAGTACCAAATCAACCCAGCAGTATCAAACAACCAAGAAGAAACAATACTGGACCAACCTCACTTAGACCAAAACCAGTGACAAACTAATGAAACAACACCAACAACCAGCAGCAACCAAATAGACCAACCAGCCACACAATAGACCAAGTGCAACAAACTACTGACCAACAGCCTCAGTTGGACACCACAGCAACAACAATAAGGACTAACAGCTATCTTTGAACCAAGCAGTAACAACACACTGACCAACAGCCTCAATTGAACACCACAACAACAACAATAAGGACTAACAGCAGCAATTGAACCAAGCAGTAACAACAACACTGCCAGGCAGCAAACCAACAGACCAACCAGCAACCAAACCAAGCCAGCAATATCAATCGACCAAGGCAACAAACCACTGACCAACAGCAACACAGCAGTGTAATAACAACAACAACCAAACCAGTGCAGCAACCAAACGAGTGCAGCAACCAAACGACCACAACAACTCAACTATTGAAATCAAAGCAATGAAACAGTAGCCAAGAGATTCGATGAAACAGTGACTCCAAACTAAGGAAAACAGTGACCTTTTGTCACTCTCAGTGTACTCTCCAGGTATTTTTGCTTATCACAGATGCTCTCAAGTGTTCTGTCTCAAGTGTATCTATATCTTATCAGTGTCTATATGAATGAATGCCTATCAATATATATCTCCAGGTATTTTGCTTATCACAGATGCTCTCAAGTCTGTCTCTATAATGTGTGTCTGTGTATCCCCCCCAATGTCTCTATCTGATGCTATATTTATAGCTCACAGCCCCTCCAGAACACCTGCCCCTAATTAACTAATCACCCTGCCCACTCCCAACTCTGCCAGACCCATCAAATGCCCTGCAAACCCCACTAACTACTGTCCAAAGATGGGCTCAAGCCTTAAACAATAAGCCTGGCAGTGTTCAGTGGATACCCTGCTGTGCTCAGTTCCACTAGCCCTTTGTATGGGTGTATGATTAAACAATTATACTATTAACTACACCCAATTATCCCTTTAATCTGAATTAAACAGTAACCAACCCTATACCAGTGAATTGCATCAGGCAGATTCAAGGGATTAATGTTACGAACTATTTGACGACTTTAATCACATTGGACTCATGATTCGTTTTAACTACTAAAACAGAAGAATTGGCCAAATAAAGGGCCTCAAATGAGAAGAAACAGACCAAACGGGTATGGGAAATTAAAAACATGAGAAACTGAAATAATGAATGAAACAAACACACATATTCACACCAATCGACTTAAAACGACCAAAGAAGGAGTGAATACCTCAAAAGAAGACTGCCGACCAAACTTCGAACTAAAACTCGGACTTATTGAAGCCAAACGGGCTTTAATCGGGATGTTCTCGATTGAGAACACCTAGACTAAAGTCCCTTGGACTTCAATTGTGGCTAAAACGGCTCGAATTGGATTTCTTCAAAATTAGGGTTCTTGGGCTCGGATTTGGGGCTTTTGTATTTTTGGTTGGATTCGAAGCAAACCAATGCCGGCGGGGTACGAGGGAGGCGCGGGGAGACCGCGGTGTGAATTCGGGGTAATTTGGCATAGGTTCGAGCTTTACCTCGAATCTTCAAATGAAGATTCGAGGAGCTCCCGCATGATTCGAGGTTAGTGGAAGCTGGGATCGTGATGGGGGAGGTGAGGGGAAGGTTTTGGCGTCGGTTTGGGTTTGATTGGCCTCCCCGAACCGCCGCGAGGCGATTTCCCGCAGCGCGGAGGAGGCGGCGTTACACCGGTGCGTTCGAGAGCCTGCGAGGAGACGGGCGGAGAGGGGGGTTCTCGTTCGGGGGGGCGGGGTATGAAACGAGGAATATATACCAGAGATGAGATTGAATCCCGATCGTTGGATCATTTACGATCAACGATCAGGATCCTCTCACTTAAACCAAACGACGTCGTTTGGTTAAAGCACAGTCTGAGTGTATATCGGGATTAAATGATTAATCCGGGCCGTTGGATAATAAAATCCAACCTGGCCCGCATCAAGTTGTTACACAGTACGAAGCCGGACGGTACGGGATTCGTTTGGGCCTCGGGTTGGAAGAAATCCGATCGGGCCTGGCTTTTAGACCGAATTTGGCCCAGAGTTCGGATCTTCATGCTATATTATACGCATACGTGTATATATATATATATATATATACGTATGTATACATATATATATATATATACACACATATGTATATACCAACCTATAACACCGCTGTTTTTACTACAATTAACGCACACAATTACATATTACCCGAAAAATGTAAATCACATGACTTCGATATCAAACACTGAAAATGCAAAGCCTAGCATATATTTTGTATTTTTAATTTAAATAAATAAACGTGCACACAAAAGATGAAATTAACACAAAATCACACAAATCATGCCCAACACGAAACTATTTTTTTTATTTTGAATTTTCTGGGAGTACTTCTCGAGTAAGGCAAAAATCACGTGCTCACAACGTTGGTCGTATGTTGGAAACAGACTTGGTAGAGAAAGATAAATGAGCGGATATAAGCGATTTTTGCCTATCCGAACACTCCGTATGAAGCATTTTGGAAAAGTTTTGACCGAACCTCGCTTCAAAGGTCTCCTACATATCCCCGGCAAAAAGGGAATCAGGTCAATGTAGTTCGGGAAGTTCTGGTAGCTGGGACTACCATGACTGTTGCGCTCTCGCTGTTACTGCTGTTGCCGCTGTTACTGCTGTTACCACTGCTTAACCGATTTCCTTGTTACACCGCGCTAAGCAACAAAAACAAGAAGCTAGACTAGGTTACAGTACTACAAGTTCTTATCTATCCTTTTTAACTTGATCTTGTCGCGCTCCTTGCCATCTTGTCTGACTTGGCGTTCCTTCTGACGCTTCGTCTCTTCTTACGAACTTGGATTCATGCTGGAGATTCCTGTTACATTCTACCGCTTTCCTCTACCAACTCAAAACAACTTGCCACTCCATTCTCCAGGCGGGCTCCCTGACTCCAACTACTACTTCGAAACAAAATCGCCACTCCATTCTCCAGGCGGGCTCCCTGACTTCAACTACTACTTCAAAATTAAATCGCCACTCCATTCTCCAGGCGGGCTCCCCGACTTCAACTACTACTTCAAAATTAAATCGCCACTCCATTCTCCAGGCGGGCTCCCTGACTTCAACTACAACTTTAAAATTAAATCGCCACTCCATTCTCCAGGCGGGCTCCCTGACTTCAACTACTACTTCAAAATTAAATCGCCACTCCATTCTCCAGGCGGGCTCCCCGACTTCAACTACAACTTCAAAATTAAATCGCCACTCCATTCTCCAGGCGGGCTCCCTGACTTCAACTATAACTTCAAAATTAAATCGCCACTCCGTTCTCCAGGCGGGCTCCCTGACTTCAACTACTACTTTAAAATTAAATCGCCACTCCATTCTTCAGGCGGGCTCCCTGACTTCAACTACAACTTCAAAATTAAATCGCCACTCCATTCTCCAGGCGGGCTCCCTGACTTCAACTACAACTTCAAAATTAAATCGCCACTCCATTCTCCAGGCGGGCTCCCTGACTTCAGCTACAACTCACTGATTTTCATCCTATCTTGATTACCTTCCTTTGCCTCTTGTACCCTATCCTTGTTCCTGCGTTACCTCTCGGACCACCTTCTCTTCTGGATTATCCTGTCTTGGAATTTCTTTCCCCCGGTCGTATTACTTTTCTTCTGGCTGCCGGGGATATTTTTGGAATTGTTTACTCGCCTGCTGGGGGGTGATGCTGCTGAGGAAGTATTCTTTGTTTCCTTCACTCCTCATTCTCCTCCTTCGTCCCCTACCTCTTCTGGGACTCACGCTTTTTGTTTCCTTGATCAAATTATAGGATGTAATACTGCTGGGGGAATCTCGAAGCCATTTTTTTCTTTTTCCAATAACTGCTGGGGATGATACCCGGCTCAAAGATCACCCCGTCTTGCGTTGCTTTCTACACTTATCCTCTGAGTCTTGCTTTCCAGAAAATTTTCGCAACCGGAGAAAATTTTCTGCCCCAGTGTGATAAACTTCTGGACGGTATGCTTTTCTGCCGTTGGACCCTCTTTTCCTGCTTTAAATCAAAGAAAAATTGTTAGTTTCAAAACGCCGCGAGCGGTCGTGCCACTCTTGTTGAGGCCATTCTCTTTCAGCTGCTTGGCCTCTCTCGAACTTTGAGGACGACGTTGACGCTTGCTTGGGAAGATGCTTTTTCCATGAACGACCTCTCATCTTTCCTTTTATTCCACTCTTTGGTTTGGTCCGACTCTTTTTAGCCGGTGATCTGTTGCGTGAAATCATCTTTCGGACATGCCACATGTGTCCATCATACTCCATAATTCTTGCGAACCTTCCACTCAGCCTGTCATCCCAATCTTATTATCGTAACGACTTCTGTCTCATTGCCTTGTTCCATGCCTATTCACTTTCAATATACTGCTTTGGGAGACTTGGTAGTAAGCTTTAAAAAAAATCAATTTTCGAAAATGAAAGAAAAGAAAAGAATACTGACCGCAAATGACAAAAGAAGAAAAACTTTTCTGAACTCAAAAATAGGAAACTTATCTGAATGTGTGCCTGATCCAATGTTATGCCGCGCCTTTGAGATTAAACTACCCAGTCTATTCATGTCAATCACTTTCTGATACCGCGTCCTGCTAGAGGTAAACGGCTGTCCCAACCTTGTCTCATGCAGACATCTTGTAACCATCTCATCCTGCCACCTCACAGTGCCCTTCAAAGGGTTTTCACTAATGAGATTCTCTCATTTCTCTCTATCTCCCGTCGCCTTAAGGTGCCCGTAAAGGTTTTCACCGTAAGACTCTCTCATTTTACTTCTCTCAACTTCCTTCGCCTTAAAGTGCCCGCGAGGGTTTTCACCGTTAAGACTCTCTCATTTATGCTTTCTTTCCTTGCGGCGGGGTATCATCCCTGAGATTCCCTCTAGAGCGTTACCCCCTTTCGGCTTGTGCATCCTGAATTCAATCGAGGGTCGGGACGTCACTCTTGGCTTTCATTCACATGACTTGGCATTTCTCAAATACCGATCGAGAGGTCTTTCTGGTTCTTAATGTGGTTTCTGCGCGTGAGGCTGAAGAAAGGGGTTTAGCCTCAACGGTTAGCTTATTACAACTTTCGGAATCCACACTGTCTTTCCAACGAAACAATGACTTCTGCCCCAGTTTTGTTGCTTGGGGGATTTTTGATTTTTATTTTATTATGACCGAGCCGTGTGGCGCCTACGTATCCTTCTCGAGGAATCAGGTCGAACGTAGTTCACTTTTTCTTGTATTACTTCTTTGTTTCTTTTCTATTCTTGATGATTCCGAAAGAGGGTATATGAAAGAATAATTAAGGCTCAAATGGGGAAACAAAGGTTAAAGTGTTTGGGTAGTAGAAAAATTGCCTCTGTCATTTCATTCTCCGAAAAATGCCAAGTACACACAAACGAAACCAAACGTTGACAAATGCATTAAAGAATTACACATAATATCTCTTAACTGCATCAGAATTGATAGCCATATCGGTGCATCTTCCCTCGACATCAGTCAAACATAGAGCGCCGTTGGATAATACTCTAGTCACCACAAATGGTCCCCGCCAATTTGGAGCGAACTTGCCTTTCGCTTCGGCCTGATGTGGTAGAACTCTCCTCAGCACATGCTGTCCCACTTCAAATCTCCTGGGACGTACCTTCTTGTTATATGCTCTCGCCATTCTCTTTTGATACAATTGGCCGTGGCATACCGCTGTCAATCTCTTTTCATCGATCAAGCTCAATTGCTCTAATCGGGTTTTGACCCACTCGTCGTCGTCAATCTCAGCTTCAGCGACGATTCGGAGGGATGGAATCTCAACTTCTGCGGGTATTACCGCTTCAGTCCCGTATACCAACAAGTAAGGAGTTGCACCTACCGAAGTCCGGACGGTAGTGCGATAACCCAACAGCGCAAATGGTAACTTTTCATGCCACTGCCTAGACCCTTCTATCATCTTCCTCAATATCTTCTTTATGTTCTTGTTTGCCGCCTCGACCGCACCATTTGCTTTTGGGCGATACGGTGTGGAATTTCGGTGTGTAATCTTGAACTGTTGACATACCTCTTTCATCAATCCACTGTTAAGATTTGCACCGTTATCTGTAATGATCATCTTCGGGATTCCGAACCTACAAATGATGTGGGAGTGTACGAAGTCCACCACTGCCTTCTTGGTCACTGATTTGAATGTTTTGGCCTCCACCCACTTGGTAAAATAATCAATCGTTACCAGAATGAACCTGTGACCATTGGAAGCCGCAGGCTCAATAGGTCCAATAACATCCATACCCCATGTAACAAACGGCCACGGTGCTGACATTGTATGCAACTCGGTTGGCGGAGAATGAATCAAATCTCCGTGTATCTGACACTGATGGCATTTTCGCACGAAACTTATACAATCACGTTCCATAGTGAGCCAATAATATCCTGCTCGAAGAATCTTCTTTGCCAATACATATCCGCTCATGTGTGGTCCGCAAACTCCCGAGTGTATATCCGTCATCACTGTTGTGGCTTGACTCGCATCTATACATCTCAACAATCCCAAATCTGGGGTTCTTTTGTACAGCACTCCTCCACTAAGGAAAAATCCGTTCGCCAACCGCCGAATAGCTCGCTTTTGATCTCCAGTTGCTTGCTCTGGGTATACTCCTAACCTGAGGTATTCCTTGACATCATGAAACCACGGCTCACCATCCACCTCTTCCTCTATCACATTACAATAAGCATGTTGATCCCGGATCTGGATATGTAACGGATCGACACGAACCTTGTCCGGGTGATGTAGCATCGACGCTAAAGTAGCCAACGCGTCGGCAACCTCATTATGCATCCTCGGGATGTGCCTGAATTCTACCGATCGAAAGCGCTTGGTCAGATCATGCAAGCACTGACGATACGGGATAAGCTTTAAATCTCTGGTTTCCCATTCTCCCCGAATCTGATGTACCAGAAGGTCCGAGTCCCCCAAGACCAAGACGTCCTGTACATCCATGTCCACCGCTAATCGCAACCCCAAGATACATGCCTCGTACTCAGCCATATTATTGGTACAGTGAAAACGCAGTTGAGCAGTAACAGGATAATGATGTCCTGTTTCAGATATGAGCACAGCCCCTACTCCGACTCCCTTTGCGTTCGCCGCTCCATCGAAGAAGAGCTTCCATCCTGGATCCTTGGTTAGTTCCAACCCCTCAATCTGCAATACTTCCTCATCTGGAAAATACGTCCTCAAAGGTTCGTATTCGTCATCAACGGGATTTTCAGCTAAGTGATCGGCCAGGGCTTGAGCTTTCATAGCCGTCCTTGTCACGTATATGATGTCGAACTCCGTAAGTAATATTTGCCATTTTGCTAACCTCCCCGTAGGCATAGGTTTCTGGAAAATATACTTCAACGGATCCAAACGCGAAATGAGGTAAGTGGTGTAAGAGGACAAGTAGTGTTTCAGCTTTTGGGCTACCCAAGTCAGGGCGCAACATGTCTTCTCTAGATGAGTGTACTTGACCTCGTGGACTGTAAACTTCTTACTGAGGTAGTAAATGGCCCGTTCCTTCCTGCCAGTAAGATCATGCTGCCCCAGTACGCAGCCGAATGAATTCTCCAAAACCGTCAGATAAAGAATCAGGGGTCTACCGGGCTCAGGCGGAACTAGTACCGGTGGATTTGACAGATACCCTTTGATTCGGTCAAACGCTTCCTGACATTCTGCCGTCCATTCTATCGCAGCGTCTTTCTTCAATAGGCGGAATATGGGCTCACAGGTTGCTGTAAGCTGAGCGATAAACCTGCTGATGTAATTCAACCTTCCCAACAAACTCATTACCTCTCTTTTATTCTTCGGCGGGGGTAGCTCTTGAATGGACTTAATTTTGGATGGGTCCAACTCGATCCCCCGTCGGCTGACGATGAATCCTAGCAGCTTTCCTGATGGAACTCCGAATGCACATTTGGCCGGATTAAGCTTGATATCGTACCTTCGAAGTCTTTGAAAGAACTTCCTGAGGTCAGCGACATGGTCCTCTTGACGTCTGGATTTCACGATCACATCATCCACGTACACTTCAATTTCCTTGTGTATCATATCATGGAATACCGTAGTCATCGCCCTCATGTATGTTGCCCCTGCGTTCTTCAGGCCGAACGGCATTACCCGGTAGCAGTAAGTTCCCCATGGTGTGATAAAAGCCATCTTTTCCGCGTCTTCTTCATCCATCAAAATCTGATGATATCCCTCATTGCAGTCCACAAAGGATCCAATCTCACGCCCGGCGCAATTATCAATTAAGATATGGATATTGGAAAGCGGGAAATTATCCTTAGGGCTTGCCTTGTTGAGATTGCGGTAGTCAACACATACTTTGATCTTCCCGTATTTCTTTGGCACTGGTACTACGTTAGCCAACCAGTCAGGGTATCGACTGACACAAATGACTTTCTCTTGTAGTTGCTTGGTCACTTCCTCCTTGATCTTTACACTCATCTCCGTCTTAAACTTCCGTAGTTTTTGCTTGACGGGAGGGCATGCCGGATCTGTGGGTAATTTGTGAACCACTAGATCATTGCTGAGTCCGGGCATGTCGTCGTACGACCATGCGAAAATGTCTTTAAACTCCATGAGTGTTTTGATCAGTTCTTCTCTCAGATTGGGTTCAATATGGACACTTATCCGGGTTTCTTTGACGTCATCAGCATTCCCTAGATTAACGGCCTCAGTATCATTTAAGTTCGGTTTGGGCTTTTCCTCGAAGTGACTTAATTCTTCACCGATTTCTTCCACGGCTTCATCATCGCCGTACTCCGACTCACTCTCGTCACTTCTTATTTCATGTGTTATTATTTCCAAACCCGATTGACTTTCTAGACTGGGTTGATTAATCTTTAAGTGCGCCATGTCATTAAGATCAGTTGCAAGAAGGCTGTTCAGAAAAGTAAAAAGAAGAAAAGATAAACAAAATTAGACACGAAGGAACCAAATTTCATTGATGGGAATTGTACAAAGGGAAAACAAACTGCAAACTTAAATCAAAAATAAACAAAACAAAACGGGATTTTACTCCGGGGACAAACCCCCAATACAAAACTTCGAAAGAAAAACAATCCAAGACAAACTACCAAGACTCCTTCCGGACAGGGAGAGGAGTAGCCTTCCAGTTATTCAGTTTTGCCTTCGGTCCCACAAATTGTATCTCGGCATGACTGGATCCTTCACCATCTTCGAGCATACATACATCTGCGAATAGGTTTTCGAACTTCCTGAAGAACTCTTCGTCTGGCCTGACCGTAGGACCGGGAATCTTTGGCGCTGGATGTCCTCTTGCTCCGGACCTGACAAAAGATTGGGAAAGGCGTGGAACAGGCTTTGAGAGCACCCATGTCTTTCGCTTACTCTTCTTTGCTCGCCGGATGTCCTCTGAGGTTGGCTGGAATCCCAAGCCGAAGGTTCCCAAGTTTTCGACCACCGATACCGGTTGTATAATTCCTTGCAGAGATGCACCTAGCCCTTTACCCGGTACGAAACCATGTCGCAACATTTCATGCGCCACCATGACATCCGCAATAATTGTTCTATCGCCCGGAATACATTCCCCTTCCGAACTCGATGGGCGGACACCACATCGCAGGACCTGATACACCCACGGCCCAACATCTTCTTCTGTTTCAACAAAGGGAATGATGGTGCCTGACTGTGGATCGTTCTCTCCATGGACGACGATCTCCTGCTGGTCCCATTCAAACTTGACGAGCTGGTGTAAGCTGGATGGAACTGCTCTTGCGGCATGAATCCATGGTCGCCCTATTAGGAGGTTATATGACACCACCATGTCCAGCACTTGGAATTCCATGGTGAACTCCACTGGCCCAATTGTCAAGACTAGCACTATGTCACCAACCGACGCTTTACCTCCTCCGTCGAACCCTCGAACACATACCCCGTTCTCGCGTACCCTGCCGATGTCTACTTTTAATTTGCCCAGTGTAGAGAGAGGGCAAATGTTAGCACTTGACCCATTATCAACCAAGACTTTGGTAACCACCGCCTCTTCACACTTCACCGTAAGATACAAAGCCCTGTTATGCTCAGTGCCTTCCTCAGGCAACTCGTCATCGGTGAAGGTGATCCGATTTGCTTCGAAGATCCTATTGGTGATCTTCTCCAAATGGCTCACCGAGATTTTATCCGGTACATGTGCCTCATTCAGGACTTTCATCAATGCTTGCCGATGTTCTTCCGAATGTATCAGCAAGGATAGCAATGATATTTGCGCCGGAGTCTTCTTCAACTGCTCTAAGACGGAGTAGTCGTGCAGCTTCATCTTTTTCAAGAATTCTTCTGCTTCTTCATCAGTGACCGGCTTTTTCAATACCGCCGGAGTGGTCTTCCTCAATTCCGCAGGGGGCAAAACATCTCCCCGAGCGGGTCAACCCTCGGGCTTCACAAACTTCCTCTTTCACCTCCTTTCCTCTGTAGGTCGTTGTAATCCGAGCATAATTCCATGGGACAGCCCGGCTATCAGTTACTGGCAACTGTGTTGCCGGCTGGATGATGAAAGGATCCATTCGAACGCCCGCTACTGTCAAGATGGGCTTGATTGCTGCCCCTGGTACAACTATCTTGGCCGGCTTCACCGGTACTTCGTTCACACTTTCCTTTCCTGCTTCCGACTCTCCTGGTATGTCTTTCTTGCAACCGGGCGACTCATCACAGCTTGGCCCTTTTCTCGTTCCTGCCCCGCTAGACTTAATCATCATTACAGTCCGAGAGGCTTTCTCCTTTCCTTCCTCCGCCCGTACCAACTCGATCATATTAGTCTCATGATGAGTTGGAAGCGGGTTTTGGTTGATGTTGGGCTCTGTTGGAGTCTGGACCTCGATCCTGCGGGTGTCAATGAGCTCCTGGATGGCCGTCTTCAGCCTCCAACACTTTTCTGTATCATGTCCCGGACATCCCGAGCAGTAGGCACAATTTACCGAATGGTCCAAGTTCTTCGGAAGGGGGTTTGGCAACTTAGCTTCAACCGGATTTAGCAAACCTACTTGCTTCAACCGGTGGAACAGACTGGTATAAGACTCTCCTAAGGGAGTGAAAGTCTTTGGCCTCGGCGCCCTGTCGCCCCTGAATGCCTGGTTCGGACGGAAACTCGCGCCCGAGGGGTTTCTGTAAGCTCTTGGGGGTGGATGATTGTTCTGGGGGTTTGGTGCACGCCACGGTGCATGAGCGGGAGGTGCAGAATATGACTGTGCATGGTGGACAGTAAAATGAGGATCAGGTGCGGGATAGTAACGTTGCGGGTGGCTATATGGGTTGTGGGAGTAATTTTGGTGGTGAGGTTGGGGTGGGCTATATTGGGGTGCGGGGCCTCTATTTCTGAACCATGCCCCGGACTCGACGGCCGCAACTTCCTCTCTCCTCTTTTTCCCCAGTACTCCTCCAGTACCACTTTGGATAGCCTGAGTGGTGGCTTTCAGTGCCGAGTAACTCATGATCTTGTTGGCCTTCAAACCCTCCTCGATCATACCCCCCATTTTTATCACCTCAGTGAATGATTTGCCTACGGACGTTACCAGATGTCCGAAGTAGGTGGGCTCTAATGTCTGCAAGAAGTAGTCCACCATCTCGCTTTCTCTCATCGGCGGATCTACCCTGGCCGCCTGTTCCCTCCATCGGAAACCAAATTCCCTGAAGCTTTCAGCAGGCTTCTTCTCTATTTTCAGCAATGATAGGCGGTCGGGGATTATCTCAAGATTGTATTGGAACTGGCCGATAAAAGCTTGAGCCAGATCATCCCACGTAAACCATCTACTGGGATCCTGTCTAGTGTACCACTCCAACGCCGATCCTCCCAGACTCTGGCCGAAGTAGGCTATCAGAAGCTCGTCCCGTCCTCCGGCCCCTCTCATTTTACTGCAAAACCCCCGCAGGTGGGCCACTGGGTCACCATGCCCCTCGTATAGGTCGAATTTGGGCATTTTAAATCCTGCTGGCAACTGGACGTCCGGGAATGGGCATAGATCCTTATAGGCGACGCTGACCTGGTTGCCTAAACCGTGCATGTTCCTGAAGGACTGCTCCAGGCTTTTAACTTTTCTGACAACTTCCTCGTGCTCCGAACTTTGGAAGTGTTTTTCCGGTTCTGCCGGATTATCCCAGTGAGGTGTATGTGATTGTGGTTCAGGAGCCCTGAAAGTAGGCTCTGGAGGATAGTAAGAGTTGTCATGGATCCGAACATATGGCTCGCTGGCCGGCCTTTGCAGAGGAGCAGGTGGAGGTGCTACAAAAACAGGGGCGACTGGAGGAGGATTTGGTTTGGCTGGTGGAATGTGGGTGGCATATGGATTTTCCCCCTGAAAGTATGGATAGCTCGGGGCGCTTGTTGAAGGATCGATGGGCGGATGTTCCGGAGCTGAGGCGAGAGTAGGGCGGTTTGGTGAAGACTGTTCCCTGGCCCAGGCCAGGTGCATCTCTGTTATCTGTTGTTTTAACCGGTCTACTTCTTCCTTCATGATTTGTAGCTCGGACTTTTCTTCTTCGAGACTCTTGCCAGAACTCGACATGCTTACTGTAACTGGTCCTTTGGATCTAGTACGGTAGTGATGGCTGGCCAGGATATTCTGTCAAACCAACCGCTAAACTTTCTGGAACACGCAACAAACTTGTTAGTTCACCGAGTTTGACAGATATGTTATAGCACGTTGGATGCAATGCACCTAACCAAATAGCCCTTTCTACGTGTACTCTTTAACATGCGTCATTCCGGCCCTTTTTCTTTTTCTTTTTCTTTTTCTTTTTTTTTTTTTTTCTTTTTCGACTATCTTTGCAAGCCTTATTGTTATTTAACCTATGGATTCCTTTCTTTTTTAGTGGTGGTCGAATCTTATGCGGATTGCCTACGTATCACGACCCCGCGTGAATCAGACCGAGCGTAGTTCTGGCAACAAGATTGTGGCAAAATTCAGTAACTTTTATATCAAATAAAACCGTGTAGTTACAAAACACGTCTTACAACAATCAACAAAACAAAAGAAAATGCTTGACTGGGGAAAGTAAAGATAGAACTGCCAACTGGCTTGATTTAACATTTCAGAATACATTTTCAATTAAAAATCTAATGCCCTAAAACTCCTGGGGGCCTGCGAGGCATCATTCGGCCTTGCCGCAGGCCTCGGTGTGAGGTCTTTGTGCAGTTCCCTCAGCTCTTCCATGATCCGATGAACATAACCCATGATTGAAGCGAAAAGGTCGGCGCGGGGCATTCGTTCACAAGCTAGGCACTTCATGGTGACATAGTGCCCGATTTCTCCAATTCTATCCTTGATCATGTCCCTTTCTCCGAGTAGCCGCTCTATTTGCTGGTTTTTCGTCCCCAATCTTCGAGCATTGTTGGTGACTTGATCTAGGAGCCTATCCACTTGTCCTTGCAGTCGGGCCATCAAATTGTGGCAGCGGTCGAGGTCTGCTCTGGCATCTTGGGCTTGCTTGAAAACCCGCTTCCTAAGGACAACATTTGCTTCCCTCAGGTTAGTGATGATATCGGTGTAATCTTCTTCCACCCGCTTTAGGTGAAGTGCATGTTGATGTGCCTCCTTTTTCCAGCTGGCACGGATCCTCGTTATTTGGGCTTTTGACTCGTCCAATTCTCTTCGGATGTCGGTGACTTGGCTTCTCAAACCCCTTATCAATTTTTCGTCGGCCCGGCTCCTCGACTGTTTGTCAGCATCTCTTTTCATTTGATGGATTTGAGCTCTCAAGAAGTCATTTTCTTGTGCCAACTTCTTTTTGTCTCCTTCGTCGGTGGCGGCTTGCATGTTCTTCTCGAATTGGAGGTCCCGGACCTGCTGTTCTATCCTGCCAATCTTCGTCCTGTATCCCTCTTCCTTTGCTAACCAATCCCATTGTTCCCGTGAATCTTCCGTGAATTGTTGGACATGGGCTCTTTTAGAACATTTCCGACGAATCCGAAATCTTTTCCCGAACCACACGTTGTACTTTGGGTCCACCTCTCCCTTAGCTAGTTCCCGGACCATGGTTTTAGGCTCAAGGAACCGACATTCGTGCCACAGCCTTCTAACCTTCTCTTCGGGGAAGACAACTCCCGGGCTCAACTCAATGGCATACTTCCTTAGGTCTTGATCGGTAGGAATAACCTGAAACCTTCCTAGTTGACGTAATACACGGTGAGGGACATATGGTTGGACACTGCGGATTCCCATCAGAAGGATATAACACTCCTCGGCTGCCATATATATTACTTCAGCATCGGGTAACCACCCGAATGCCCATTCAATCTGATCGGCTTCTATTGAGCTCAGTCGTGCAAGCCATGCCTCGACGCCTTCAGGGAATACAGCACCCATCATCCGTTCTTCGAAACCCCTGATACAGTTTTTTCCGGTCAACCCATGGTTCATGTATTGTGTTCGGTGATGGAGGTGTTCTTGCATCCATAATTGGAGTAACAGATTGCAACCTTGGAAGAAATTGCCCCCTTCTTGGCATACAATCAAGGCTCGATAGATTTCGGACAAAACCAAAGGGACCACCGTGCTGGTAGCCTTTTTGATTGCAACATCGGCTATTCCTACCAGACTTATCTCTATTTTCTTATCTTCGCGCGGACAAATCACAACCCCCAAGAATGTCGTTAGGAATGCTAGAATTCGTCTGGCCTCCCACTTGGTTCTATTCCCTGCGTGAGTCAGTCCAAGGTTTGACTCTTCAAAACCCCGAGGAGTGCCGTACCGTTGATATAAGAATTGGAGGTCGCAACATCCTTTCAGCAGATCATCATTTTTCACCTTCCGACTAATGCTCAGCAGATCCAGAAACCCATGTGGAGATACCGGTCTTGGCGAGAGCAGGTATTGCCCTCTTAATTTCCCATTAAGTCCTGCATAGCCCGCAATTTCCTCTAATGTGGGCGTCAATTCAAAGTCAACAAAACGGAACACATTGCGGGTCGGATCCCAGAAAGATACCAGTGCCTTGATGATGTCCTCCCTTGGCTCGATATTCAACAGATCAACCAAACCTCCCAAAATTCTCCCTATGACCTTTTTGCTATTGTCTTCCAAATCGTTCCACCATATACGGAGTTGCTGAGGGACCTCATTAAAGATTGAAAATGATTTATTCTGATTCGTGCTCATCCTGCACATTTATTAAGGTGATTTAAATAAGAAAACAACTTTGTTTTGCTAAATAATAAAAAAAAATAAAAAGTCAGTTTTCAATCACGGCCTTTCAACGTCTCGGGGACGAAGGCTTTTAAGGCTGTGGGGTAAATCGATCGAAATCAAAATTGACCCAAAGGTGGCCGTTTATACGAAATTAGCCTTCCGGCGTCCCTTTCGGGAACGTTCGGCTAAAAAACAGCGTCACCGATTTATTTAGTACAAAAGTTAGTTTTTTTGATTTTTCGGCCATTTTTTCAAAAGGTGAAGTTGGACCCGATGGAGGTTGCCTACGTATCTCACATCCGATGAGAATCAAACCCCCGTAGTTCGGTTTTGACGAAACAAACGGCATTATTTATTTATTCACTTTACTAAACAAATAAGCTATTTCTATCTTAAAACACAAAAATTTTCTTTTTTTCTTTTTTTTTTTTTTTTTTTTTTTTTTTTTTTTTTTTTTTTTTTTTAATCTCTAAAGCCGGTCAGCATGCAAGTCTATAACAGATAAATGCGCAAGACAAACAGGATGCGGCAGGATAGTCTGTTCATTTCAGGTCACCTGTCCTAGACGGACCCAACCCCTGTGTTGAGTCCCCTAAGCCAACTGCGACATGATGCAAATAAACGTTTCCTACTAGGGATCCGGCATGAAGCTTTGTTATTCTAGGTTTAAAAACCTGGGTTTATCTGTTCTAGACTTGGCTTACCCGAGCGGACAGCTCGAGCCGAGGAGGAGGCAGCAACCCGGGAATACAGAAGTTTCACCGGTTTTGCAACTTATCCAAACCTCGTTCTAAAATGGGAATTAGACACTATACAGAAAAGAAGTCACACGAAGTGCACCCTTCTTCATGATTTAGAAGACTCAGAGAGGAGATTGGTTCCGGCACAATTTATATGTACAGTTCACACAATATCAAAGCAGTAAAAACAACATTTTGCACATTGATGCCAACATGTAAAAAAAAATCAGATAATAAAATATGCCAAATACAACAGTTATTCCGAGCTCGAATTCTAAAGAAGTCCCCAGCAGAGTCGCCAGAGCTGTCACACCTCTTTTTTACGCACCCGCAAGGGTGCAAAGAGTTTTTCCAATTAAAGGACAATCGAGATGGGATTTATTTTAATTACTTCAGAGTCGCCACTTGGGAGATTTTATGGTGTCCCAAGTCACCGGTTAAATCCCGAATCGAGGAAAAGAATGACTCTATTTAACAGTCCGCGAACCGGAAATCCGGATAAGGAATTCTATTAACCCGGGAGAAGGTATTAGGCATTCCCGAATTCCGTGGTTCTAGCACGGTCGCTCAACTGTCGTGTTTGGCTTATCTATCTGTTTTTTACAATTATGTACTTAGTGCAAGTTAATACCCCTTTACCGCTTTTATTATTGGTTATGATTTACGAAAGAGAAAGTTGCTTAAAAATATGCTTTCGAATCGCGTCACATGAAATGCACCCGGATCCTCAACATATTCTTATTCAACATTTCGGGGTTTGGATTTGGGTCACATGAAATGCACACCCGTATTTAAAAAGGTAAAACTAAAATATGCGCCTGGGTTGACTACTTATTTACATTTGTCGAGAAAGGCGTGATATTCGTTAAGAAACGACGCATCTCGAAACCTAAGTATTTATATGTACATTTATGACGGCTATGTGATTAATGTAACTATTGGGCGAGGTGTACCTTTGATTCAAATCTAAAGCGAACTACATCTCACTGTATCTTACTTAAGAGTTGATTCCAAATTACTTAAAACTTGCTACGAACCACATCACATGAAATGCGCCTGTGGTTCTTAACATGCTTTGTTTACTCTTGCCCGAAATTGGGGTCGGGTCACATGAAATGCACCCCCGACTCTTTTTAATCTAACTACGTCATTCCGTTAAGTAACAACTCCTTAGCTAATCTTGCTCTTAACACAAGGTCTATCATTTAACAGGTTTGGAGATTATACACATGAGTAGAGAAGATTGAACAAAGATACAACAGACTAATTCGGGTTTACGTGCATATCTAATGATAGTGTATCTTTGGTCTAGCTACATTTTCCGTAACAAAACTAGCAATACAGATTTAATTGAAGAATAACAGAATGTAATTAAACATAAGAACTATAATCGACTACATGTTTCAATAGACTTTATGCACCAGCTTCAAACTTCATTCTTTTCGTACCAAGGAACTACAATAACAGAGGTGTGTACCTGGAATACGGAAGAACAAGGAAGAGTGAGCGATGGCAATGCAACAACAGCAACAAGAACAGTAACAGGAACAATAACCAAAGACCAATAATAACCACAGTGAACCAACAGCAATCAACAATATACCAAACAGCCACAACAACCAATGCAATCAAAAGACCAATAGCCCCAACAACCAGCCAGAATAATGAACTAACAGCACCAAATCAAACCAACAGTATCAAATAAACCAAGAAGAAACAATACTGGACCAACCTCACTTAGACCAAAACCAGTGACAAACTAATGAAACAACACCAACAACCAGCAGCAACCAAATAGACCAACCAGCCACACAATAGACCAAGTGCAACAAACTACTGACCAACAGCCTCAGTTGGACACCACAGCAACAACAATAAGGACTAACAGCAGCAATTGAACCAAGCAGTAACAACAACACTGCCAGCCAGCAAACCAAAAGACCAACCAGCAACCAAACGATGGACCAACAGCACCAAATCGACCCAGGCAGCAACACACATACAACACAGCAACACAGCAGTGTAATAACAACAACAACCAAACCAGTGCAGCAACCAAACGAGTGCAGCAACCAAACGACCACAACAACTCAACTATTGAAATCAAAGCAATGAAACAGTAGCCAAGAGATTCGATGAAACAGTGACTCCAAACTAAGGAAAACAGTGACCTTTTGTCACTCTCAGTGTACTCTCCAGGTATTTTTGCTTATCACAGATGCTCTCAAGTGTTCTGTCTCAAGTGTATCTATATCTTATCAGTGTCTATATGAATGAATGCCTATCAATGTATATCTCCAGGTATTTTGCTTATCACGGATGCTCTCAAGTCTGTCTCTATAATGTGTGTCTGTGTATCCCCCCCAATGTCTCTATCTGATGCTATATTTATAGCTCACAGCCCCTCCAGAACACCTGCCCCTAATTAACTAATCACCCTGCCCACTCCCAACTCTGCCAGACCCATCAAATGCCCTGCAAACCCCACTAACTACTGTCCAAAGATGGGCTCAAGCCTTAAACAATAAGCCTGGCAGTGTTCAGTGGATACCCTGCTGTGCTCAGTTCCACTAGCCCTTTGTATGGGTGTATGATTAAACAATTATACTATTAACTACACCCAATTATCCCTTTAATCTGAATTAAACAGTAACCAACCCTATACCAGTGAATTGCATCAGGCAGATTCAAGGGATTAATGTTACGAACTATTTGACGACTTTAATCACATTGGACTCATGATTCGTTTTAACTACTAAAACAGAAGAATTGGCCAAATAAAGGGCCTCAAATGAGAAGAAACAGACCAAACGGGTATGGGAAATTAAAAACATGAGAAACTGAAATAATGAATGAAACAAACACACATATTCACACCAATCGACTTAAAACGACCAAAGAAGGAGTGAATACCTCAAAAGAAGACTGCCGACCAAACTTCGAACTAAAACTCGGACTTATTGAAGCCAAACGGGCTTTAATCGGGATGTTCTCGATTGAGAACACCTAGACTAAAGTCCCTTGGACTTCAATTGTGGCTAAAACGGCTCGAATTGGATTTCTTCAAAATTAGGGTTCTTGGGCTCGGATTTGGGGCTTTTGTATTTTTGGTTAGATTCGAAGCAAACCAATGCCGGCGGGGTTACGAGGGAGGTGTGGGGAGACCGTGGTGTGAATTTGGGGTAATTTGGCATAGGTTCGAGTTTGACTCGAATCTTCAAATGAAGATTCGAGGAGCTCCGGCAAGATTCGAGGTTAATGGAAGCCGGGATCGTGATGGGGGAGGTAAGGGGAAGGTTTTGGCGTTGGTTTGGGTTTGATTGGCCTACCGGAACCGCCGTGAGGCGATTTCCGGCAGGCGGAGGAGGGCGGCGTTACACCGGGTGTTTGAGAGCTCTGAGGGAGATGAAGGGAGAGGGGGGGTTCTGGCTTGGGGGGGGCGGGGTATGAAATGAGGAATATATACCAGAGATGAGATTGAATCCTGATCGTTGGATCATTTACGATCAACGATCAGGATCCCCTCACTTAAACCAAACGACGTCGTTTGGTTAAAGCATGGTCTGAGTGTATATTGGGATTAAATGATTAATCTGGGCCGTTGGATAATAAAATCCAACGGTCCAGATCAAGTGTTACACAGGCATGAAGCTGGACGGGTATGGGATTCGTTTGGGCCTGGGTTGGAAGAAATCCGATTGGGCCTGGCTTTTAGACTGAATTTGGCCCAGCTCGGATCTTCATGCTATATTATATGCATATGTGTATATATATATATATATATATATATATATGTATGTATACATATATATATATATATACACACATATGTATATACCAACCTATAACACCGCTGCTTTTACTACAATTAACGCACACAATTACATATTACCCGAAAAATGTAAATCACATGACTTCGATATCAAACACTGAAAAATGCAAAGCCTAGCATATATTTTGTATTTTTAATTTAAATAAATAAACGTGCACACAAAAGATGAAATTAACACAAAATCACACAAATCATGCCCAACACGAAACTATTTTTTTTTATTTTGAATTTTCTGGGGAGTACTTCTCGAGTAAGGCAAAAATCACGTGCTCACAACGTTGGTCGTATGTTGGAAACAGACTTGGTAGAGAATTTCGAATGTTGGAATTTGGCTCTAAGGTTAATTTGACTAAACAAGAGGGGAATCCTCAGCTTTTCTCGAGAAAATGTGCTCAGGTGAGTTGTGGTAGCATGGGTAGGTGCATCGGGTGTTTAAACAGTAATTTCAGATAACTCTAGAGCAGATCTTAGCACGTTCGAGGACACACGTATGTTTAAGTGGGAGAGAATGTAATGACTCAGTCAGTCGTTGTGAGCTCTAGCATGTCGTTCGGTGGTTTGAGGCCTTGAGCAGCTTCACTTCAGGTATTATGACTTGTACGCATTGTCGGAATTGAAATTTTGAAAGTTTAGAGTTGATTTGGAAAGAGGATTCTCCTTTCGAAAGCTTTAAGTTGAAAGAATTGACTAAGGTTGGATTTTTGAGTAAATGGCCTCAGAATTGGTATTTGAAGGTCTTAGCAGGTTCGTATGATGATTTCAAACTTGGACATATGTTCATATCGGGTTTTGGATGATCGGGTAGTATTTCAGCGTCTATTGTGGAAGTTGGTATTTTAGAAGAAATTCACAAATTTTTGGGTTGAATTGTGTTTTAATTCTATCGATATCCGTTTGGAATTTCGAGTCTAGAAATAGCTCGGTATGGTATTTATGGTATTGAGAACGCATCCGGATGTAGATTTGGAGTCTCGTACGTTATTTCGGAGTTTGTGTCAAAAGCTATAAATTTAAAGTTTTTTAGAAGTTTGACCGGGAGTGGACTTTTTAATATCGGGAACATATTACGACTCTGAAAGTTGGAGTAGGTCCGTCATGTCGAATGTGACTTGTATACAAAATTTGAGGTCAATCGACGGGATTTGACAGGTTTCAGCATCGAATGTAGGAATTTGAAATTCTAAAGTTTATTAAGTTTTAATTGGAGTGTGATTCATAATTTTAGTGTTGTTTGATATGATTTGAATTCTCGAGCATGTCTGTGTTATGTTATGGGGTTGGTTTGTGCGATTGGAAGGGGTCCCGCAGGCCTTGGGTGTTTTTTGGGGTATTTTTTGGGGTGATTTTTGGACCAAATTGGGTGTTTTAATGTGTTGTTATTGTTGTTGTATCTGGTTTCCTTCTTCGCAAATGCGAATGGAGTCCCGCATTCGCGAAAAGGAACTTTGAGGCGGCTGGGATTTGGCCTTCGCGAATGCGAGGCAGTGGACGCAAATGCGAGGCAGAAGCTGGGTAAGCCTTTGCGAACTCGGCCAAGGCAATGCGAACGCGAAGAGGGAAGAAGGCCTGGGGGGCCTGGAGGCATTGGCCTTTGCGAACGCGGAGCTCCAACCGCGAACACGAAGTAGGGGATACTGAGAGCCTTCGCGAACGCGAGGCTATGAACGTGAATGTGAAGAAGGGCAGTGTTGGGCAGTGTTATTTTAAAGACGTGGTTTTACCATTTTTCCTTCATTTTTCAATTGATTGGGCAATTTTGGAGCTCTTGGAAGAGAGATTTTCGTCATTTATGTCAAGGTAAGTGATTTTCACCTATTGAAAGTTAAAATACATGGTTTGTATAAGGATTTGAATATGAAAAATTGTAGAAATTGTGAGGTTTTGGTAGAAACCCAGAAAATTGATATTTTTGGATTTTGACCACGAAGTTAGGAATGAAATTGAGAATAATCATATATTTGAGTTTGTGAGATTATGGGTAAAGTTTCTCTTCGAATAATTTTGAAATCTGGGCACGTGGGCCGTAGGGTAATTTTTAAGCGGAGTTGGAAATTTGTTTAAATCGAATTGTTATAAGTATTAGAATATACTTTCATTGGTTTGTCCATTATTTGGCTAGTTTTGGAGCATTGGGTATTAGTTTGAGGTGTTGCAATGGCGTTGGAGCCGGTCATGGAACTTCGGAGCGAGGTAATTCTCCTTCCTAACCTTGCAAGAGGGAATTAACCCCATGGATGACTAAATTGTTGTGCGCTTTTATTTGTGGCGGCTACGTACACACGAGGTGACGAGAGTCCGTATGTAGCTACTAGTTAGTTTCGGCTCATCGTGATATGGATATAACAAAGAGAGATTTTCGTCGTTTGATCACTCGGATAAACGCAGTAATTCGCGAAAGGAGAGTATCATATAGTTATAGTAGAGAATCAAAATGATTTCAATTGACAAAAAAAGAAATGAAAAAGAGCATGTACCATTCAAATTGAAAATGAAAATAAAAGAATATTAACATATTTACAATGACTATTTAATAATATTAGTATTAGAATTGTGATAAATCATAATTCTATATCGCTATATTAATCCTATGTTATAGAATATTCTCTCTCTCTCTCTCTCTCTCTCTCTCTCTCTCTATATATATATATATATATATATATATATATATATATATATATATATGTCCGTGTAGTTTTAGGCTCACATTATTCCTTATTGATATTGTTGTTGATTTATGTTTATTGTTTGCCTTTAAAGGGAGCGAGGTTGAGTTTGCTTATTAAATATTTTGAAATGAGTTGAAATTGAAGAATTTAAGATTTAAAAGGTTTCGTTTGAACTTCGTTATTTCGAAAGAAATTGAAAAATATTATAATAACTTAAGAAATCTATGTAGAATAGCGTCGTATGTATATTTTGCAGGTAATTCTTTAAAAAGCTACAAGCTGAATTTTCCTTATTTTGAAAAGAATCGAGAGGTATGATTTTAATGTTACTTATACGCTATGATTTGCAATCTTTTGTGATATGTACTGTGATTGTAATAATTAACACTGAAGTTAAGTTGCAGTCTAATTAATAATTACATTGAAATATTCCACGTTGGTAAACTTTTCTTACGTTTTGTTACTACAAAATCTTCGAAATTCTGGAGCGGCTAGTCATAGGACTAATGGTTTTCAGTTTTTCATATACACGAGTTGTTTGAATTATTTTTTGGAATAACATTTCCGAAATAAGATTTTGATTAAGTTTTTGGATAGTTATTATTTTAAGAATGTTTGACTCAAAATGTTTATATGCATTTATAAATTCAAGACAATCAATAGAAATGGAGGGCCAATCATAGCAGGTCGTAACATATCTGGAATCTAACAAGGAAAAGATAATAGAAATAATGGTATGGACGGTAGAAAATATTGGTGATCTTTATTCATGATAATGGGTTAATCTGCCTCTCCATGAAGAGGTTAAGATCTTTATAATCAAATTTTGTGAGATCTACCGTTATTCTATTCTTTGTCTTGGGTTCTCACTTTGTGTTTTACTCTATATTTCTTAGAGCCCCCATGGGAAGAGAGTGGAGCCCATTTTCTCATGTCTGCCCTTGTATTTATAGACGTCTGTTGTACGAGTTGACTTTCTTGGAGACCGGGTCCATATTAGGAAATTATTTCGGGCGTACCCGTAAAGTATCGACCTCGGTCAAGGCTCTAGGCGGATACAAACAGTATTCTTGGTTGGGGCGATCTCGGCGCCTATTACGTTTATACTAGTCGAGAGGAATGGTTAATCTAATCGATGGTCATGGGATCAAATTATGACTCATACAGTTAGTCCTTCCGCTTATCATGGTCGCCTCGAGGTAGACCCTGGTAAGCGGATATGATCGATCGAAGAGCGACCCCTTTCCGGTCGAGAGGGGGGGGGATGGTGATTGCTTATGACGCTTTATCACTATTTTCTTTCGTATGATGGGGGTACGATCTCATGTGCGAATATTCTTGGCGAATGGAAATGGTCAGTACGCCGTAATCATAGGTTAGGATACGTTTCGTCCGTGAGGACTTTTGGGACGCGGAGTCGAGTCTCCTCGGCCGATGAGGCGTTTGTGTTTTCGAGGTATTCGAGGTGGTAGCTGCGATTTTA
Organism: Nicotiana noctiflora; assembly: GCA_032618575.1. Classification (NCBI taxonomy): domain Eukaryota; kingdom Viridiplantae; phylum Streptophyta; class Magnoliopsida; order Solanales; family Solanaceae; genus Nicotiana; species Nicotiana noctiflora. The sequence goes on along the minus strand of JASVEL010001986.1, from coordinate 20,134 downwards.
GCGCCTACTCATAGGTTTCAATCGTGGAGGCGACGGTTTTGGCGAAACTGAACCGTTTTTTGATGGTTGGGATACGCATTTAATGGCGCCTGTCGGTTTTCCGAGGTTTGATTCGGTTGCCTATAAGAAGGTTTGAGATGCCTAATGTTCAACACTCCTTGGTTTACTTACAGCTCTCATTTCTGGTGAATTTCAAAGGATTCTATTCTTTCTGCGAAACGTTATTATTGGTTATCAGTTGGATTCATCACTCTTTCTTGTTCTTTCAAGTGATTTGGATCAATGGCTGGCTCTTCTTCTCGTGACGGTCTTCCGACATTGGTACCGGTTAGTCCTCCGGTGATTGAAGGATTGTCTCCGGTACTTGTGGATGGCGGTCGAAATGAGACTGAGAGAATCCCAACAGTAGATGAAATACTCTCGGCAGTGGCAAACTTGGTGGTGGACTTCACCGCAGACGGAGGAGATGACCCGGTGGATGAAGTCCCGTTAATGGGGGAAGTGGGTATGACCTAGTTACGTGAACAAGGGCTCATCCCTTCTCATGCCGACATTGTGCTGGCCCGGTCGGAGGAACGGGTCCACACCGATCACATCGGGTACTGTGTATTCTATTCTTATCCTTTCAGGCTGGGATTTAGGGTCCCCCTCCCCAACCTGGTAGTTTATTTTTGCCGATATTATAATGTGTGTCCGGGGCAACTTACCCCATCTTTGTACAAGCTTTTAGCAATGTTGCTAAAATTATCGGAGTTAGCTGGCCGGACTGTTACGTTGTAGCACGTACTTGCTCTGTACGCCCCCCAGCGAGTTCGGGGGAGTATGATCCGGATGGTCCCGCGTGGGTCGCAGGGCTTGGTGGTTGCTCCAGATGACGAGGTCGAGCCTCGCCAGTTTGAACAATTTTTCTATATCAGGACCGGCCATTTGGTGGCGCCCTCTCCAAGGTTTCCAGAGACTTGGAATCATAGTCGTAAGTTTCAATCCACTTCTTTGGCAAGGTCGACTTCGTTCCCTTTCTTTATTTTTGAATGGTCACTGTTTTGTTGTTATTTCTGTAGCCGACGGGTCACCCCGTCTTTATTCACTGGTCTGCACGGATGGCTCGAGGTTATCCTTCCGCACACCGAGGGGATCCGTTCGTGGTCGTCTTTCTGGAGGAGATACGGCCAAAGGCCGGCTGTAGGTAAGAAGTTTGCTATCTTCGGGCGTATTTAATTTTGGTCGTGGCCGTGACTCGGGACTGACCCAACTCCATATTCACAGGGAGGGTGTACCACGGCAGGGCTCCCCAGTTGGTATTCGGGCGGCCTGGTGCGGTTGCCAGGTTCTTTGCTACGCCAGCGGCGGACCAGGTGCCCAGGGCCGCCTTGATCAAATCTTCCGCAACGCCATCTCCCGTGCGCCCTTTACTTAGTGACGGGGTTCTGTCAGGAGCGGTTTGTCCGCGGGAGGCGTCGCCTTCTTGTGATGAGGAGGAGAGGCCTTTAATCAGGCTCAAAGTCTTTCCCCCTTCGGCCCCTTCAGCGGCTCGGCCCGCTGCTATGGATGTGGTAAATGTGGATTCTTCACCCCCTTCCGGGGCGAGGGGGATGCGAGCGCGGCGCGCATCCTAGGCGGTGGGCCAGATGAAGCTCAGGCTCGAGAGGATCGAGAGGGGAGTGCCGCCCCTACCGCTCAATCCTCTACTCATAGGTTCGATGTGGGAGAACCTTCTCGGGTGATTGTGGATATTGGCGGCTCGAGTACTCCTTTAACGGAGATGGCGACGGCGAAAAAGGGGTCCACGTCCGATTCTGATTTAGACTCTAAAGACGTCCGCATGTTTCGTGATGGGGTCACGAATGCGACAGTCCATCCGGACGGGAGGCCGCGTGTAATTAAGATTCCCGCTGATGAGAATATGTTGTTAAGGGATTCTGCTTTGCTGCCGCTGCTTGGCAATTGTGTTCTTGAGTCAAAAATGAGTCGCTAAGGGGTGTGATGGATGTTGGTTTTATGAACGAGGTGGCGACGTTGGGAATGAGGGTATGTGCTCTAGGATGATTATTCACTTACGAGTGCCTTGTTTCCCATCTTCTCATGAACTTCTATATCTGACTCCTTCGCTTCTTTCGCTTTATTTCGCAGGTGTTTTTGTTGCAGCTGGAGACACTTCGTCGGGCCAATGTTCGGTCCGGGGTACTTCTACAGGTTCTCGAGAGGTGTCGTCGGTACCGGAACAGGTGCCGGGAGCTTAACGAACGCATAAGGGTTGATCCCCGTAACTAGGCGCTGGTTGGGGAGCTGGCGCGGAAGGAGTTGCAGAGGAGCCAGGCGCTTGGTCATGCAGAAGCTTTGGAAGATCGGTTGCGCCAGATGAGCGACGAACTTGAGGCTGGGCAGAGGGCGTCATTGGAGAGTGAATGCTTATGTCTGACCAAGGTGACGGAGGTCACTTCGGAGTGGAGCGGGAAGGTCGCCGCGCTAGAGGGGGAAGTAGCCGTCTTGAAGCGTAAGCTGGCTGAAGCTTCCGCCCGGGCGGATGAACTCCAAGGGGTTATTCGTGCCAACAATTCCCAATTGTCGTTGGTGAGGGCTGCTGCCGCTTTCAGGGAGAGCGGCCTTCAGGAGCGGATTAGGGTTCTAGAGCGGAAATCTCAAGATGCAGTGGGGCAAATTGCACTCCTGGAGGAGGAGAACAGGCGTATTCAAGAACAATCCGCATTTTTGGGTAGCTCTCGTGAGGCTTGGGTTTAAGTCGAGGCCCAGCGGGACATATATAAACATCTGTTCGAGGCTGGTATCATCTCCGAAGAAATCTTCGAAGGGGCGCGCCAGAGGGCACGGGAAGCTCGCGAGGAATGCGGCTTTGATGCTGCGACACCTGTGAGCACGTAATTTTTACCCCACGCGAGCTACTCCCAAATGAAATCAAAACAAAATGGTTTGTTTTATTGTGGGCATTTTTGCGTATTCTTGTGAAATTTTGCATTTTTGAGGGCTCGAGCTTGTTTGTCTAAGTAAATAATTAATCAGAAAAACAGAAAAATATATATGCGCATTGGTGTTTTTGTCAATTGGTTGATTTTCTATTTTTGAATTAATGAAGCATTTGTTTTACTACTCAATTTTGTTTTCGAAGTGGCTTTTATTTAAAATGAGTGTTGATGAAGCAAAAGGCTAAAATTGCAAGCTCTCCAGGCCCAAATGTTTTGCTCCACCCGGTCCGTTCAACGAGTCTCTAAGACTCATGAAACGACGTAGCACGACATCGAAGCTACGTCGTTCTGGCACTAGTAGATCTCATCCGTTGACCCATTCCAAATCCAACGGTCGAGATCACACCATCCTAACCCAGGCGCCCGACCCAGTTAGCCCGGACCGACCCAGTCTCCTCTTAATCCAAACGGTGCCGTCTTGGTTGACCTCAAAAGATCCCGGCCCTTAATCACACATGATCCAACGGCCAGGATCGAATCTCTCACCTAGTATATAAGCATAATACCATACCCAGCCCCCCAAGCCAGGCCCCCCCCCCCTCTCACGCCTATCGTCTCTCTTAGAGACTAATTAGTTCGCCGTCCGCCGCCGTTGCGCCGCCTGCCGGAAATCGCCTCACGGCGGTTCCGGTAGGCCAATCACCCCCATTTTAACACCAAATGTTCCCCTCACCTCCCCCATTACGAACCCAGCCTTCGTTAACCTCGAATCACCACCAAACGTCTCGAATCTTCATTCAAAGATTCGAGTCAAAACCCAAACTACGCCAAACTTCACCAAATTCACACCACAGCCTCCTCACACCTCCCCCACACTCCCATTAACAGTGGTTTGGTTCGAATCTAACCAGAAATGCAAAAGCCCCAAATCCGAGCCCAAGAACCCTAGTTTTCAAAAAAGCCAATTCGAGCCGGGTTAGCCGTAATTGAAGTCCAAGGGACTTTAGTCTAGGTGTTCTCAATCGAGAACATCTTGATTAAAGCCCGTTTGGCTTCAATAGTTCCCAAATCTTGGTTCAAAGCTTGGGTCGGCAGTTTTCTTATGAGGTATCCATTTCTTCTCTGGTCGATTCAATTCAATTGTGTGAACATGTGTGTTTGTTTTGTTGGTGTTTCATTTCTTATCTGTTATGTTTTTAATTTCTCATATCAGTTGATCTATTCTCCTCCTTCAACAGACCTTTTATGTGGTCGATTCCTATTCTTTACCAATTCTTGTTTGAATTCAATGCCGCAACAGCTTGTATGCCTAGTTCGTTTAATGTCGTCAACAAATTAATTTGTTTGTATGATTTGTTCATGCCCTGGCCTGCCCGTATGCAATGCACAAGTTTGGGCTTTGGTTGCTTGTTTAATTCTGGATTAAGAGTTAATTGGTTACAGAGTTAGGATTTAATTAAGATTAATTGTTTAATCACTTGCCCATAAAAGGGCTAGTGGAACCTGCACAGCAGGGCATCCCACTGATGCCCTGCCACCAGCATTATTTTATGCTGTAGCCCATACATGGACATTAGATGGTGGAGAATGCAGGTTTAGACAGGAGTAAGGATGGGCAGGAGTGGTTCTGGCCATCCAGGGCAGAGGGAATCTAGCTATAAATATAGGGGGATTAGAAAGATTTAAGGGGGACAGTCATAGCTAAGAAAAGAAAAAACAGAATAGCTAGAGAGAAAAAGATAGGCAGCAAGCAGAGATTTTCCATACACACATAAAAGATACAGATAAAGAAGTGACCGTTTCATTGGCTTTGGTTACTGTTTCGGTTGTTTTGATTCAGTGGCTGAGTGCTTGGTCGTGGGTTTGTTGTTGTTCTTGTGTTGTTGGTAGTGCTGGGCCACTGTTTTTAGCTGTGTGGAGTGTATGTTGTTGCTGTGTTGATTGATTATTATTGTGTGGTTGGTTTGTTGCTGCTGTTAGTCCATTGTTGTTGTGGTTCTTGAGTGCATGTGCTGAGATCGATTGGGTGTTATTTGCTGAGTTTGGAAGGTCGAGCCACTAGCAGTGCTGTTGTTTCGTCACTGGCAGCACTGTTTTGGGATTGTTGGTCGGTTGTGTGACTGGTTTGGTCTATAGGGTGCTGCCTGGTTGATTGTTGCTTTAGTTAGTCCATTGTTGTGGCTGTTGTATCTTTGTTGCTGCTGGTATACATCTCAGTTGTGTATGCTGCTGCTGTGTTGAGTTTGCTACTGGTGTATTACTGTTTGATTGCTGCTTGGTTCAAGTTTAGCCATTGGTTCATTAATTGGTAGAGTTTGATCACTGTTGGTTTGTTGGGGCTATAGCTGGTTCACTGGTTGTTTTGGTGTTGAGTTGTTGCTTGTTGTGTCTATTGAGTTTGCTGCTGGTCTATCATTGTTGCTGTGGTGTTTACTGTGTGGTCGTTGTGTTCACTGTGTTGCCACTGGTTGCTCCTGTTACTGTTGCTGCATTGCCACTGCTCACTCATCTTCGTTCTTCCGCATTCCAGGTACACATCCCCGTTGTTGTAATTCCTTGGTTCGAAAAGAATGAAGCCTGAAGCTTATGTTTGAAGTCTGTTGAAACATGTAGTCGTCTAAAGTTCTTATGTTTAATTACGTTCCGTTATTCTCTAATTAAGTTTGTATTGCTAGTCTTGGTTATGGAAAAATGTAGCTAGGCCAAAGATACACTGTCATTAGATAAGCACGTAAACCTGAATTAGTCTGTTGTATCTCTATTCAATCTTCTCTGCTCGTGTGTGTAATCTCCAAATCTGTTAACGTTAGACCTTATGTTAAAAGCAAGATTAGCTAGGGAGTTATTACTCAACTGAATGACGTAATTAGATTAAAGGAGTCGGGGGTGCATTTCATGTGACCCGACCCCAATTTCGGGCAAGAGCAAATAAAGCGTGTCAGGAACCACAGGCGCATTTCATGTGGTGTGGTTCATAGAAAGTTTTAAATAATTTGGAATCAACTCCTAAGTAAAATACAGTGGGATGTAATTCGCTTTAGATTTGAATCAAAGGTGCGCCTCGCCCGATAGTTACACTAATCGCACAGCCTTCATAAATGTACATATAAAATACTTAGATTTTGAGATGCGTCGCTTCTTAACGAATATCACGCCCTTCTCAACAGTGTAAATAAGTAGTCGATCCGGGCGCATATTTTAGTTCTATCTTCTTAAATACGGGTGTGCATTTCATGCGACCCGAATCCAAACCCCGAAATGTTGAATAAGAATACGTCGAGGATCCGGGTGCATTTCATGTGACGTGATTCGAAAGCATATTTTTAAGCAACTTTCTCTTTCGTAAATCATAACCAATAATAAAAGCGGTAAAGGGATATTAACTTGCACTAAGTACATAATTGTAAAAAGCAGATAGATAAGCCAAACACGACAGTTGAGCGACCGTGCTAGAACCACGGAATTCGGGAATGCCTAATACCTTCTCCCGGGTTAATAGAATTCCTTATCCGGATTTCTGGTTCGCGGACTGTTAAATAGAGTCATTCTTTTCCTCGATTCGAGATTTAACCGGTGACTTGGGACACCATAAATCTCCCAAGTGGCGACTCTGAAATAATTAAAATAAATCCCATCTCGATTGTCCTTTAATTGGAAAAACTCTTTGCATCCTCGCGGGTGCGGTAAAAAAGAGGTGTGACAGCTCTGGCGACTCTGCTGGGGATGATGTTGTTGAGGATTCGAGCTCGGAATAATTGTTGTATTTGGCATATTTATTATCTGATTCTTTTACATGTTGGCATCAATGTGCAAATGTTGTTTTTACTGCTTTGATATTTTGTGAACTGTACATATAAATTGTGCCGGAACCAATCTCCTCTCCGAGTCTTCTAAATCATGAAGAAGGGTGCACTTCGTGTGACTTCTTTTCTCTATAGTGTCTAATTCCCATTTTAGAACGAGGTTTGGATAAGTTGCAAAACCGGTGAAGCTTCTGTATTCCCGGGTTGCTGCCTCCTCCTCGGCTCGAGCTGTCCGCTCGGGTAAGCCAAGTCTAGAACAGATAAACCCATGTTTTTAAACCTAGAATAACAAAGCTTCATGCCGGATCCCTAGTAGGAAACGTTTATTTGCATCATGTCGCATTTGGCTTAGGGGACTCAACACAGGGGTTGGGTCCGTCTAGGACAGGTGACCCGAAATGAACAGACTATCCTGCTGCATCCTGTTTGTCTTGCGCATTTATCTGTTATAGACTTGCATGCTGACCGGCTTTAGAAAATTAAAAAAAAAAAAAAAAAAAAAAAAGTGTGTGTTTTGCTCTTAAGATAGAAATAGCTTATTTGTTTTCCTTTAGTAAGATGAATAAATAAATAATGTCGTTTGTCTCGTCAAAACCGAACTACGTGGGTTTGATTCTCATTGGATGTGAGATACGTAGGCAACCTCCATCAGGTCCAACTTCACCTTTTGAAAAATGGTCGAAATGTCAAAACTAACTTTTGTACTAAATAAGTCGGTGACGCTGTTTTTAAAAATAGCCGAATGTTCCCGAAAGGGACGCCGGAAGGCTAATTTCGTATAAACGGCCACCCTTGGGTCAATTTTGATTTCGATCAATTTACCCCACAGCCTTAAAAGCCTTCGTCCCCGAGACGTTGAAAGGCCGTGATTGAAAACTGATTTTTTTATTTGTGGCAAAACAAAGTTGTTTTTTAAATCACCTTAATAAATGTGCAGGATGAGCACGAATCGGAATAAATCATTTTCAATCTTTAGTGAGGTCCCTCAGCAGCTCCGTGTATGGTGGAACGATTTGGAAGACAGTAGCAAAAAGGTAGTAGGGAGAATTTTGGGAGGTTTGGTTGATATGTTGAATATCGAGCCAAGGGAAGACATCATCAAGACACTGGTATCTTTCTGGGATCCGACCCGCAATGTGTTCCGTTTCGTTGACTTTGAACCGACGCCCACATTAGAGGAAATTGCGGGCTATGCAGGATTAAATGGGAAATTAAGAGGGCAATACTTGCTCTCACCAAGACCGGTGTCTCCACATGGGTTTCTGGATTTGCTGAGCATTAGTCGGAAGGTGAAAAATGATGATCTGCTGAAGGGATGTTGCGATCTTCAATTCTTATATCAACGGTACGACACTCCTCGGGGTTTTGAAGAGTCAAACCTTGGACTGACTCACGCAGGGAATAGAACCAAGTGGGAGGCCAGACGAATTCTAGCATTCATAACGACATTCTTGGGGATTGTGATTTGTCCGCGCGAAGATAAGAAAATAGAGATAAGTCTGGTAGGAATAGCCGATGTTGCAATCAAAAAGGCTACCAGCACGGTGGTCCCTTTGGTTTTGTCCGAAATCTATCGAGCCTTGACCGTATGCCGAGAAGGGGGCAATTTCTTCCAAGGTTGCAATCTGTTACTCCAATTATGGATGCAAGAACACCTCCATCACCGAACACAATACATGAACCATGGGTTGACCGGAAAAAACTGTATCAGGGGTTTCGAAGAACGGATGATGGGTGCTGTATTCCCTGAAGGCGTCGAGGCATGGCTTGCACGACTGAGCTCAATAGAAGCCGATCAGATTGAATGGGCGTTCGGGTGGTTACCCGATACCGAAGTAATATATATGGCAGCCGAGGAGTGTTATATCCTTCTGATGGGGATCCGCAGTGTCCAACCATATGTCCCTCACCGTGTATTACGTCAACTAGGAAGGTTTCAGGTTATTCCTACCGATCAAGACCTGAGGAAGTACGCCATTGAGTTGAGCCCGGGAGTTGTATTCCCCGAAGAGAAGATTAGAAGACTGTGGCACGAATGTCGGTTCCTTGAGCCTAAAACCATGGTCCGGGAACTATCTAAGGGAGAGGTGGACCCAAAGTACAACGTGTGGTTCGGGAAAAGATTTCAGATTCGTCGGAAATGTTTTAAAAGAGCCCATGTCCAACAATTCACGGAAGATTCACGGGAACAATGGGATTGGTTAGCAAAGGAGGAGGGGTACAGGACGAAGATTGGCAGGATAGAACAGCAGGTCCGGGACCTTCAGTTCGAGAAGAACGTGCAAGCTGCCACCGACGAAGGAGATAAAAAGAAGTTGGCACAAGAAAATGACTTCTTGAGAGCTCAAATCCAGCAAATGAAAAGAGATGCTGACAGACAGTCGAGGAGTCGGGCCGACGAAAAATTGATAAGGGGTTTGAGAAGCCAAGTCACCGACATCCAAAGAGAATTGGACGAGTCGAAAGCCCAAATAACGAGGATCCGTGCTAGCAGGAAAAAGGAGGCACATCAACATGCACTTCACCTAAAGCGGGTGGAAGAAGATTACACTGAGATCATCACTAGCCTGAGGGAAGCAAATGTTGTCCTTAGGGAGCGGGTTTTCAAGCAAGCCCAAGATGCCGGAGCAGACCTCGACCGCTGCCACAATTTGATGGCCCGACTGCAAGGACAAGTGGATAGGCTCCTAGATCAAGTCACCAACAATGCTCGAAGATTGGGGGCGAAAAACCAGCAAATAGAGCGGCTACTCGGAGAAAGGGACATGATCAAGGATAGAATTGGAGAAATCGGGCACTATGTCACCACGAAGTGCCTAGCTTGTGAACGAATGCCCCGCGCCGACCTTTTCGCTTCAATTATGGGTTATGTTCATCGGATCATGGAAGAGTTGAGGGAACTGCACAAGGACCTCACACCAAGGCCCGCGGCAAGGCCGAATGATGCCTCGCGGGCCCCCAGGAGTTTTAGGGCATTAGATTTTTGATTGAAAATGTATTTTGAAATGTTGAGTCAAGCTAGTTGGCATTTTTATCTTTACTTTCCCAAGTCAAGCATTTTCTTTTGTTTTTGCTGATTCTTGTAAGACGTGTTTTGTAACTACACGGTTTTATTTGATATAAAAGTTACTGAATTTTGCCACAATCTTGTTACCAGAACTACGCTCGGTCTGATTCACGCGGGGTCGTGATACGTAGGCAATCCACATAAGATTCGACCACCACTAAAAAGAAAGGAATCCATAGGTTAAATAACAATAAGGCTTGCAAAGATAGTCGAAAAAGAAAAAAAAAAAAAAGAGGAAAAAGAAAGAAAAAGAAAAAAAAAAAGCCGGAATGACGCATGTTAAGAGTACATGTAGAAAGGGTTATTTGGTTAGGTGCATCGCATCCAACGTGCTATAACATATCTGTCAAACTCGGTGAACTAACAAGTTTGTTGCATTTCCAGAAAGTTTAGCAGTTGGTTTGACGGAATATACTGGCCAGCCATCACTACCGTACTAGATCCAAAGGACCGGCTACAGTAAGCATGTCTAGTTCTGGCAAGAGTCTCGAGGAAGAAAAATCCGAGCTACAAATCATGAAAGAAGAGGTAGACCGGTTAAAACAACAGATAACGGAGATGCACCTGGCCTGGGCCAGGGAACAGTCTTCACCAAACCGCCCTACTCTCGCCTCAGCTCCGGAACATCCGCCCATCGACCCTTCGACAAGCGCCCCGATCTATCCATACTTTCAGGGGGAAAACCCATATGCCACCCACATTTCACCAGCCAAACCAAATCCTCCTCCAGCCACCCCTGTTTTTGTGGCACCTCCACCTGCTCCTCTGCAAAGGCCGGCCAGCGAGCCGCATATTCAGATCCATGACAACTCTTACTATCCTCCAGAGCCTACTTTTAGGGCTCCTGAACCGCAATCGCATACCCCTCACTGGGATAATCCGGCAGAACCGGAAAAGCACTTCCAAAGTTCGGAACACGAGGAAGTTGTCAGAAAAGTTAAAAGCCTGGAGCAGTCCTTCAGGAACATGCACGGTTTGGGCAACCAGGTCAGCGTCGCCTATAAAGATCTATGTCCATTTCCGGACGTCCAGTTGCCAGCAAGGTTTAAAATGCCCAAATTCGACCTATACGAGGGGCATGGTGACCCGGTGGCCCACCTGCGAGGGTTTTGCAGTAAAATGAGAGGGGCCGGAGGACGGGACGAGCTTCTGATAGCTTACTTCGGCCAGAGTCTGGGAGGATCTGCGCTGGAGTGGTACACTAGACAGGATCCCAGTAGATGGTTTACGTGGGATGATTTGGCTCAAGCTTTTATCGGCCAGTTCCAATACAATCTCGAGATAATCCCCGACCGCCTATCATTGTTAAAATTAGAGAAGAAGCCCGCTGAAAGCTTCAGGGAATTTGGTTTCCGTTGGAGGGAACAGGCGGCCAGGGTAGATCCACCGATGAGAGAGAGCGAGACGGTGGACTACTTCTTGCGACATTAGAGCCCACCTACTTCGGACATCCGGTAACGTCCGTAGGCAAATCATTCACCGAGGTAATAAAAATGGGGGGTATGATCGAGGAAGGTTTGAAGGCCAACAAGATCATGAGCTACTCAACATTGAAAGCCACCACTCAGGCTATCCAAAGTGGTACTGGAGGAGTACTGGGGAAAAAGAGGAGAGAGGAAGTTGCGGCCGTCGAGTCCGGGGCATGGTTCAGAAATAGGGGCCCCGCACCCCAATATAGCCCACCCCAGCCTCACCACCAAAATTACTCTCACAACCCATATAACCACCCGCAACATTACTATCCCGCACCTGATCCCCATTTTACTGTCCACCATGCACAGTCCTATTCTGCACCTCCTGTTCATGCACCGTGGCGTGCACCAAACCCCCAGAACAATCATCCACCCCCAAGAGCTTACAGAAACCCCTCGGGCGCGAGTTTCCGTCCGAACCAGGCATTCAGGGGCGACAGGGCGCCGAGGCCAAAGACTTTCACTCCCTTAGGAGAGTCTTACACTAGTCTGTTCCACCGGTTAAAGCAGGTAGGGTTGCTAAATCCGGTTGAAGCTAAGCTACCAAACCCCCTCCCGAAGAACCTGGACCATTCAGTAAATTGTGCCTACTGCTCGGGATGTCCGGGGCACGATACAGAAAAGTGTTGGAGGCTAAAGACGGCCATCCAGGAGCTCATTGACACTCGCAGGATTGAGGTCCAGACTCCAACGGAGCCCAACATCAACCAAAACCCGCTTCCAACTCATCATGAGACCAATATGATCGAGTTGGTACGGGCGGAGGAAGGAAAGGAGAAAGCCTCTCAGACTGTAATGATGATTAAGTCTAGCGGGGCAGGAACGAGAAAAGGGCCAAGCCTTGATGAGTCGCCCAGCTGCAAGAAGGACATACCAGGAGAGTCGGAAGCAGGAAAGGAAAGTGTGAACGAGGTACCGGTGAAGCCGGCCAAGATAGTTGTACCAGGGGCAGCAATCAAGCCCATCTTGACAGTAGCAGGCGTTCGAATGGATCCCTTCATCATCCAGCCGGCAACACAGTTGCCAGTAACTGATAGCCGGGCTGTCCCATGGAATTATGCTCGGATTACAACGACCTACAGAGGAAAGGAGGTGAAAGATGAAGTTTGTGAAGCCCAAGGGTTGACCCGCTCGGGGAGATGTTTTGCCCCTGCGGAATTGAGGAAGACCACTCCGGCAGTATTGAAAAAGCCGGTCACTGATGAAGAGGCAGAAGAATTCTTGAAAAAGATGAAGCCGCATGACTACTCCGTCTTAGAGCAGTTGAAGAAGACTCCGGCGCAAATATCATTGCTATCCTTGCTGATACATTCTGAAGAACATCGGCAAGCATTGATGAAAGTCCTGAATGAGGCACATGTACCGGATAAAATCTCAGTAAGCCATTTGGAGAAGATCACCAATCGGATCTTCAAAGCAAATCGGATCACCTTCACCGATGACGAGTTGCCTGAGGAAGGCACTGAGCATAACAGGGCTTTATATCTTACGGTGAAGTGTGAAGAGGCGGTGGTTACCAAAGTCCTTGTCGATAATGGGTCCAGTGCTAACATTTGTCCTCTCTCTACACCGGGCAAATTAAAAGTAGACATCGGCAGGGTACGCAAGAACAGCGTATGTGTTCGAGGGTTTGACGGAGGAGGCAAAGCGTCGGTTGGTGACATAGTGCTAATCTTGACAATCGGGCCAGTGGAGTTCACCATGGAATTCCAGGTGCTGGACATGGTGGTGTCATATAACCTCCTGATAGGGCGACCATGGATCCATGCCGCAAGAGCGGTTCCATCCAGCTTGCACCAACTCGTCAAGTTCGAGTGGGACCAACAGGAGATCGTCGTCCATGGAGAGAACGATCCACAATCAGGCACCATCATTCCCTTTGTTGAAACAGAAGAAGATGTTGGGCCGTGGGTATATCAGGTCTGCGATGTGGTGTCCGCCAACCGAGTTCCGGAAGGGGAATGCATTCCCGATGACAGAACAATTACTGCAGATGTCATGGTGGCGCATGAAATGTTGAGACATGGTTTCATACCCGGCAATGGTCTAGGTGCATCTCTGCAAGGAATCATACAACCGGTATCTGTGGTCGAGAACTTGGGAACCTTCGGTCTGGGATTCCAGCCAACATCAGAGGACATCCGGCGAGCCAAGAAGAGTAAGCAGAAGACATGGGTGCTCCCAAAACCTGTTCCACGCCTTTCCCAATCTTTTGTCAGGTCCGGAGCAAGAGGACCTCCAACGACAAAGACTCCCGGTCCCACGATCAGGCCAGATGAAGAGTTCTTCAGGAAGTTCGAGGACCTATTCACGGATGTATGTATGCTCGAGGACGGTGAAGGATCTAGTCATGCCGAGATACAATTTGTGGGACCAAAGGCAAAACTGAATAACTGGAAGGCTACTCCTCTCCCCGTCCGGAAGGAGTCTTGGTAGTTTGTCTTGGATTGTTTTTCTTTCGAAATTTTGTGTTGGGGGTTTGTCCCCAGAGTAAAATCCAGTTTGTTTTTAGTTCGTTTTTGATTTGAGTTTGCAGTTTGTTTTCCCTTGTACCATTCTCCTTAATGAAAATTTGGTTCCCTTCATGTCTAATTTTGTTTATTTTTCTTCTTTTTAACTTTTCTGAACAGCCTTCTTTCAACTGATCTTAATGATATGGCGTGCTTAAAGATTAATCAACCCAGCCTAGAAAGTCAATCGGGTTTGGAAATAATAACGCATGAAATAAGAAGTGACGAGAGTGAGTCAGAGTACGGCGATGATGAAGCCGTAGAAGAAATCGGTGAAGAATTAAGTCACTTTGAGGAAAAACCCAAACCGAATTTAAATGATACTGAGGCCGTTAATCTAGGGAATGCGGATGACGTCAAAGAAACCCGGATAAGTGTCCATATTGAACCCAATCTGAGAGAAGAATTGATCAAAACACTCATGGAGTTTAAAGATATTTTCGCATGGTCGTACGACGACATGCCCGGACTCAGCACTGATCTAGTGGTTCATAGATTACCCACTGATCCGGCATATCCTCCCGTCAAGCAGAAACTGCGGAAATTCAAGACGGAGATGAGTGTGAAGATTAAGGAGGAAGTAACCAAGCAGTTGCAGGCGAAAGTCATTCGTGTCACTCGATACCCTGAATGGTTGGCTAACGTAGTACCAGTGCCAAAGAAAGACGGAAAGATCAGAGTATGCGTGGACTATCGCAATCTCAACAAGGCAAGCCCTAAGGATAATTTCCCGCTTCCCAATATCCATATCCTCATTGATAATTGCGCCGGACGCGAAATCGGATCTTTTGTGGACTGTTATGCGGGATATCATCAGATTTTGATGGATGAAGAGGACGCAGAAAAGACGGCTTTTATCACACCGTGGGGAACTTATTGCTACCGAGTGATGCCGTTTGGTTTGAAGAATGCAGGAGCAACATATATGAGGGCAATGACTACGGTATTCCATGACATGATACACAAGGAAATTGAGGTGTACGTGGATGATGTGATCATAAAATCTAGGCGTCAAGAAGACCATGTTGCCGACCTCGGGAAGTTCTTTCAAAGACTTCGAAGGTACGACATCAAGCTCAATCCGGCCAAATGCGCATTCGGAGTTCCATCGGGAAAGTTGCTAGGATTCATCGTCAGCCGACGGGGCATTGAGTTGGACCCATCCAAAATCAAGTCCATTCAGGAGTTAGCCCCGCCGAAGAATAAAACAGAGGTAATGAGTCTGTTGGGAAGGTTGAATTACATCAGTAGGTTTATTGCCCAACTCACGGCAACTTGTGAACCCATATTCCGTCTATTGAAAAAAGACGCGGCGATAGAATGGACGGCAGAATGTCAGGAAGCGTTTGACCGGATCAAAGGATATCTGTCAAATCCACCCGTACTAGTTCCGCCTGAGCCAGGTAGACCCCTGATTCTTTATCTGACGGTCTTGGAGAATTCGTTTGGCTGCGTACTGGGGCAGCATGATCTTACCGGCGGAAAGGAACGGGCCATTTACTACCTCAGCAAGAAGTTTACAGTCCACGAGGTCAAGTACACTCATCTGGAAAAGACATGTTGCGCCCTAACTTGGGTAGCCCAAAAGCTGAAACACTACTTGTCTTCTTACACCACGTACCTCATTTCGCGGTTGGATCCGTTGAAGTATATTTTCCAGAAACCTATGCCTACAGGGAGGTTAGCAAAATGGCAAATATTACTTACGGAGTTCGACATCATATACGTGACAAGGACGGCTATGAAAGCTCAAGCCCTGGCCGATCACTTAGCTGAAAATCCCGTTGATGACGAATACGAACCTTTGAGGACGTATTTTCCAGATGAGGAAGTATTGCAGATTGAGGGGTTGGAACTAACCAAGGATCCGGGATGGAAGCTCTTCTTCGATGGAGCGGCAAACGCAAAAGGAGTCGGAGTAGGGGTCGTGCTCATATCTGAAACAGGACATCATTATCCTGTTACTGCTCAACTGCGTTTTCACTGTACCAATAATATGGCCGAGTACGAGGCATGTATCTTGGGGTTGCGATTAGCGGTGGACATGGATGTACAGGACGTCTTGGTCTTGGGGGACTCGGACCTTCTAGTACATCAGATTCAGGGAGAATGGGAAACCAGAGATTTAAAGCTTATCCCATATCGTCAGTGTTTGCATGATTTGACCAAACGCTTTCGATCGGTAGAATTCAGGCACATCCCAAGGATGCATAATGAGGTTGCCGACGCTCTAGCTACTTTAGCGTCGATGCTACATCACCCGGACAAGGTTCGTGTCGATCCGTTACATATCCATGTCCGGAATCAACATGCTTATTGTAATGTGATAGAGGAAGAGGTGGATGGTGAGCCATGGTTTCATGATGTCAAGGAATACCTCAGGTTAGGAGTATACCCGGAGCAAGCAACCGGAGATCAAAAGCGAGCTATTCGGCGGTTGGCGAACGGATTTTTCCTTAGTGGAGGGGTGCTGTACAAAAGAACCCCAGATTTGGGATTGTTGAGATGTATAGACGCAAGTCAAGCCACAACAGTGATGACGGATATACACTCGGGAGTTTGCGGACCACACATGAGCGGATACGTATTGGCAAAGAAGATTCTTCGAGCGGGATATTATTGGCTCACTATGGAGCGGGATTGTATAAGTTTCGTGCGAAGATGCCATCGGTGTCAGATACACGGAGATTTGATTCATTCTCCGCCGACTGAATTGCATACAATGTCCGCACCATGGCCGTTTGTCGCATGGGGTATGGATGTTATTGGACCTATTGAGCCTGCAGCTTCCAATGGTCACAGGTTCATTCTGGTAACGATTGATTATTTTACCAAGTGGGTGGAGGCCAAAACATTCAAATCGGTGACCAAGAAGGCGGTAGTGGACTTCGTACACTCCCACATCATTTGTAGGTTTGGAATTCCAAAGATGATCATTACAGATAACGGTGCAAATCTTAACAGTGGATTGATGAAAGAGGTATGTCAACAGTTCAAGATTACACACCGAAATTCCACACCGTATCGCCCAAAAGCAAACGGTGCGGTCGAGGCAGCAAACAAGAACATAAAGAAGATATTGAGGAAGATGATAGAAGGGTCTAGGCAGTGGCATGAAAAGTTACCATTTGCGCTGTTGGGTTATCGCACTACCGTCCGGACTTCGGTAGGTGCAACTCCTTACTTGTTGGTGTACGGGATTGAAGCAGTAATACCCGCAGAAGTTGAGATTCCGTCCCTCCGAATTGTCGCTGAAGCTGAGATTGATGACGACGAGTGGGTCAAAACCCGATTAGAGCAGTTGAGCTTGATCGATGAAAAGAGATTGACAGCAGTATGTCACGGCCAATTGTATCAAAAGAGAATGGCGAGAGCATATAACAAGAAGGTACGTCCCAGGAGATTTGAAGTGGGACAACATGTGTTGAAGAGAGTTCTACCACATCAGGCCGAGGCGAAAGGCAAGTTCGCTCCAAATTGGCAGGGACCATTTGTGGTGACTAGAGTATTATCCAACGGCGCTCTATGTCTGACGGATGTTGAGGGAAGATGCACCGATATGGCTATCAATTCTGATGCAGTCAAGAGATATTATGTGTAATTCTTTAATGCATTTGTCAATGTTTGGTTTCGTTTGTGTGTATTTGGCATTTTTCGGAGAATGAAATGACAGAGGCAATTTTTCTACTACCCAAACACTTTAACCTTTGTTTCCCCATTTGAGCCTTAATTATTCTTTCATATACCCTCTTTCGGAATCATCAAGGAAGATGTGTAACGAAATAGAAAAAGAAACAAAGAAAAAAATACAAGAAAAAGTGAACTACGTTCGACCTGATTCCTCAAGAAGGATACGTAGGCGCCACACGGCTCGGTCATAATAAAATAAAAATCAAAAAATCCCCCAAGCAACAAAACTGGGGCAGAAGTCATTGTTTCGTTTGAAAGATAGTGTGGATTCCGAAAGTTGTAATAAGCTAACCGTTGAGGCTAAACCCCTTTCTTCAGCCTCACGCGCGGAAACCATATCAAGAACCAGAAAGACCTCTCGATCAGTATTTGAGAAGTGCCAAGTCATGTGAATGAAAGCCAAGAGTGACATCCCGACCCTCGATTGAATCCAGGATGCACAAGCCGAAAGGGGATAACGCTCTAGAGGAAATCTCAGGGGTGATACCCCGCCGCAGTGAAAGAAAGCATAAATGAGAGAGTCTTAACGGTGAAAACCCTCGCGGGCACCTTAAGGCGAAGGAAGTTGAGAGAAGCAAAATGAGAGAGTCTTACGGTGAAAACCTTTACGGGCACCTTAAGGCGACGGGAGATAGAGAGAAATGAGAGAATCTCATTAGTGAAAACCCTTGAAGGGCACTATGAGGTGACAAGACGAGATGGTTACAAGATGCCTGCATGAGACAGGGTTTGGACATCCGTTTACCTCTAGCAGGACGCGGCATCAGAAAGTGATTGATATGAATAGACTGGGTAGTTTAATCTCAAAGGCGCGGCATAACATTGGATCAGGCACACATTCAGATAAGTTTTCCTATTTTTGAGTTCAGAAAAGTTTTCTCTTCTTTTGTCATTTGCGGTCAATATTCTTTTCTTTTCTTTCATTTTCGAAAATTGATTTTTCAAAGCTTACTACCAAGTCTCCCAAAGCAGTATATTGAAAGTGAATAGGCGTGGAACGAGGCAATAAGGCAGAAGTCGTTACGATAGTAAGATTGGGACGACAGGCTGGCTGGAAGGTTCGCAGGAATTATGGAGTATGATGGACACATGTGGCACGTCCGAAAGATGATTTCACGCAACACATCACCGGCTAAAAAGAGTCGGATCAAACCAAAGATTGGAATAAAAGGAAAGATGAGAGGTCGTTCGTGGAGGAAAGAGCATCGTCCCCAGCAAGCGTCAACGTCGCCCACAAAGTTCGAGAGAGGCCAAGCGGCTGAAAGAGAAAAGAAAATGGCCCCAACAAGAGTGGCACGACCACTCACCGCATTTTGAAACTAACAATTTTTCTTTGATTTAAAAGCAGGAAAAGAGGGTTCGTTGGCAGAAAAGCATACCGTCCAGAAGTTTATCAAACTGGGGCAGAAAATTTTCTCCTGTTGCGAAAATTTTCTTGAAAGCAAGACTCAGAGGATAAGGGTAGGAAGCAACACAAGATTTCGGGAAGTACCAGCTCCGAGCAGAATAGTTTTGAGAAAGGCCAGACGACACGATGGGGTAATATTTGAGCTTGGTATCACCCCCAGCAGTTGTGGGAAAATAAAACAATGGCTTCAAGATTCTCCTAGCAGTATTACATCTCATAATTTGTTCGAGGAGGCAAAAGCGTGAGTCCCAGAGGAGGTATGGGAAGAAGGAAGAAAATGAGGGTCGAAGGAAACAAAGAATGCTCCCCCGGCAGCATCATCCCCAGCAGACGAGTAGACGGTTCAAAATACCCCCCAGCAGCCAGAAGAAAAGTAACACGACCTAGGGGAAAGCAATTCCAAGACAGGATAATGCAGAAGAGAAGGTGGTCCGAGAGGTAATGCAGGAACAAGGACATGGTACAAAAGGCAAAGGAAGGTAATCAAGATAGGATGAAATCGGTGAGTAGTAGTTGAAGTCAGGGAGCCCGCCTGGAGAATGGAGTGGCGATTTAATTTTGAAGTTGTAATTGAAGTCAGGGAGCCCGCCTGGAGAATGGAGTGGCGATTTTTATTTTGAAGTAGTAGTTGAAGTCAGGGAGCCCGCCTGGAGAATGGAGTGGCGATTTTATTTTGAAGTAATAGTTGAAGTCAGGGAGCCCGCCCGGAGAATGGAGTGGCGATTTAATTTTGAAGTTGTAATTGAAGTCAGGGAGCCCGCCTGGAGAATGGAGTGGCGATTTAATTTTGAAGTAGTAGTTGAAGTCAGGGAGCCCGCCCGGAGAATGGAGTGGCGATTTAATTTTGAAGTAGTAGTTGAAGTCAGGGAGCCCGCCTGGAGAATGGAGTGGCGATTTAATTTTGAAGTAGTAGTTGAAGTCGGGGAGCCCGCCTGGAGAATGGAGTGGCGATTTAATTTTGAAGTTGTAATTGAAGTCAGGGAGCCCGCCCGGAGAATGGAGTGGCGATTTTTATTTTGAAGTAATAGTTGAAGTCAGGGAGCCCGCCTGGAGAATGGAGTGGCGATTTAATTTCGAAGTAATAGTTGAAGTCAGGGAGCCCGCCTGGAGAATGGAGTGGCGATTTAATTTTGAAGTTGTAATTGAAGTCAGGGAGCCCGCCCGGAGAATGGAGTGGCGATTTAATTTTGAAGTAGTAGTTGAAGTCGGGGAGCCCGCCCGGAGAATGGAGTGGCGATTTAATTTTGAAGTAGTAGTTGAAGT
>JASVEL010001985.1:0-50703 GCA_032618575.1 Nicotiana noctiflora | reverse complement strand
GGAGAATGGAGTGGCGATTTAATTTTGAAGTAGTAGTTGAAGTCGGGGAGCCCGCCCGGAGAATGGAGTGGCGATTTAATTTTGAAGTAGTAGTTGAAGTCGGGGAGCCCGCCCGGAGAATGGAGTGGCGATTTAATTTTGAAGTAGTAGTTGAAGTCGGGGAGCCCGCCCGGAGAATGGAGTGGCGATTTAATTTTGAAGTAGTAGTTGAAGTCGGGGAGCCCGCCTGGAGAATGGAGTGGCGATTTAATTTTGAAGTTGTAATTGAAGTCAGGGAGCCCGCCCGGAGAATGGAGTGGCGATTTTTATTTTGAAGTAATAGTTGAAGTCAGGGAGCCCGCCTGGAGAATGGAGTGGCGATTTAATTTTGAAGTAGTAGTTGAAGTCAGGGAGCCCGCCCGGAGAATGGAGTGGCGATTTAATTTTGAAGTAGTAGTTGAAGTCAGGGAGCCCGCCTGGAGAATGGAGTGGCGATTTAATTTTGAAGTAGTAGTTGAAGTCAGGGAGCCCGCCCGGAGAATGGAGTGGCGATTTAATTTTGAAGTAGTAGTTGAAGTCAGGGAGCCCGCCTGGAGAATGGAGTGGCGATTTAATTTTGAAGTAGTAGTTGAAGTCGGGGAGCCCGCCTGGAGAATGGAGTGGCGATCTGTTTTAATTCGGTAGAGGAAAGCGGTAGAATGTAACAGAAATCTTCGGCATGAATCCAAGTTCGTAAGAAGAGAAGAAGCATCAGAAGGAACGCCAAGTCAGACAGGATGGCAAGGAGAGCGACAAGATCAAGTCAAAAAGGATAGATGAGAACTTGTAGTACTGTAACTTAGTCTAGCTTCTTGTTTTTGTTGCTTAGTACGGTATAACAAGGAGATCAGCTAAGCGGTGGCAATAGCAGTAACAGCGGTAACAGCGAGATCGCAACAGCCATGGTAGTCCCAGCTACCAGAACTTCCCGAACTACATTGACCTTGATTCCCTTTTAGCCAGGGATATGTAGGAGACCTTCTGAAGCAAAGGTTCGGTCAAACTTTTCAAAAAATGCTTCATACGGAGTGCTCAAATAGGCAAAAGTCGCTCGTATCGGCTCACTTGTCTTTGCACGGAAACTCTTCATGTTTTCGCGCAAAGAGGGGCAGCTGTGAGCACGTAATTTTTACCCCACGCGAGCTACTCCCAAATGAAATCAAAACAAAATGGTTTGTTTTATTGTGGGCATTTTTGCGTATTCTTGTGAAATTTTGCATTTTTGAGGGCTCGAGCTTGTTTGTCTAAGTAAATAATTAATCAGAAAAACAGAAAAATATATATGCGCATTGGTGTTTTTGTCAATTGGTTGATTTTCTATTTTTGAATTAATGAAGCATTTGTTTTACTACTCAATTTTGTTTTCGAAGTGGCTTTTATTTAAAATGAGTGTTGATGAAGCAAAAGGCTAAAATTGCAAGCTCTCCAGGCCCAAATGTTTTGCTCCACCCGGTCCGTTCAATGAGTCTCTAAGACTCATGAAACGACGTAGCACGACATCGAAGCTACGTCGTTCTGGCACTAGTAGATCTCATCCGTTGACCCATTCCAAATCCAACGGTCGAGATCACACCATCCTAACCCAGGCGCCCGACCCAGTTAGCCCGGACCGACCCAGTCTCCTCTTAATCCAAACGGTGCCGTCTTGGTTGACCTCAAAAGATCCCGGCCCTTAATCACACATGATCCAACGGCCAGGATCGAATCTCTCACCTAGTATATAAGCATAATACCATACCCGCCCCCCAAGCCAGCCCCCCCCCTCTCACGCCTATCGTCTCTCTTAGAGACTAATTAGTTCGCCGTCCGCCGCCGTTGCGCCGCCTGCCGGAAATCGCCTCACGGCGGTTCCGGTAGGCCAATCACCCCCAAACTAATACCAAAATCTTCCCCTCACCTCCCCCATTACGAACCCAACCTTCGTTAACCTCGAATCACCACCAAACGTCTCGAATCTTCATTCAAAGATTCGAGTCAAAACCCAAACTACACCAAACTTCACCAAATTCACACCACAGCCTCCTCACACCTCCCCCACACTCCCATTAACATTGGTTTGGTTCGAATCTAACCAGAAATGCAAAAGCCCCAAATCCGAGCCCAAGAACCCTAGTTTTCAAAAAAGCCAAATTCGAGCCGGGTTAGCCATAATTGAAGTCCAAGGGACTTTAGTCTAGGTGTTCTCAATCGAGAACATCTTGATTAAAGCCCGTTTGGCTTCAATAGTTCCCAAATCTTGGTTCAAAGCTTGGGTCGGCAGTTTTCTTATGAGGTATCCATTTCTTCTCTGGTCGATTCAATTCAATTGTGTGAACATGTGTGTTTGTTTTGTTGGTGTTTCATTTCTTATCTGTTATGTTTTTAATTTCTCATATCAGTTGATCTATTCTCCTCCTTCAACAGACCTTTTATGTGGTCGATTCCTATTCTTTACCAATTCATGTTTGAATTCAATGCCGCAACAGCTTGTATGCCTAGTTCGTTTAATGTCGTCAACAAATTAATTTGTTTGTATGATTTGTTCATGCCCTGGCCTGCCCGTATGCAATGCACAAGTTTGGGCTTTGGTTGCTTGTTTAATTCTGGATTAAGAGTTAATTGGTTACAGAGTTAGGATTTAATTAAGATTAATTGTTTAATCACTTGCCCATAAAAGGGCTAGTGGAACCTGCACAGCAGGGCATCCCACTGATGCCCTGCCACCAGCATTATTTTATGCTGTAGCCCATACATGGACATTAGATGGTGGAGAATGCAGGTTTAGACAGGAGTAAGGATGGGCAGGAGTGGTTCTGGCCATCCAGGGCAGAGGGAATCTAGCTATAAATATAGGGGGATTAGAAAGATTTAAGGGGGACAGTCATAGCTAAGAAAAGAAAAAACAGAATAGCTAGAGAGAAAAAGATAGGCAGCAAGCAGAGATTTTCCATACACACATAAAAGATACAGATAAAGAAGTGACTGTTTCATTGGCTTTGGTTACTGTTTCGGTTGTTTTGATTCAGTGGCTGAGTGCTTGGTCGTGGGTTTGTTGTTGTTCTTGTGTTGTTGGTAGTGCTGGGCCACTGTTTTTAGCTGTGTGGAGTGTATGTTGCTGCTGTGTTGATTGATTGTTATTGTATGGTTGGTTTGTTGCTGCTGTTAGTCCATTGTTGTTGTGGTTCTTGTGTGCATGTGCTGAGATCGATTGGGTGTTATTTGCTGAGTTTGGAAGGTCGAGCCACTGGCAGTGCTGTTGTTTCGTCACTGGCAGCACTGTTTTGGGATTGTTGGTCGGTTGTGTGACTGGTTTGGTCTATAGGGTGCTGCCTGGTTGATTGTTGCTTTAGTTAGTCCATTGTTGTGGCTGTTGTATCTTTGTTGCTGCTGGTATACATCTCAGTTGTGTATGCTGCTGCTGTGTTGAGTTTGCTACTGGTGTATTACTGTTTGATTGCTGCTTGGTTCAAGTTTAGCCATTGGTTCATTAATTGGTAGAGTTTGATCACTGTTGGTTTGTTGGGGCTATAGCTGGTTCACTGGTTGTTTTGGTGTTGAGTTGTTGCTGTTGTGTCTATTGAGTTTGTTGCTGGTCTATCATTGTCGCTGTGTTGTTTACTGCGTGGTCGTTGTGTTCACTGTGTTGCCACTGGTTGCTCCTGTTACTGTGAGCACGTAATTTTTACCCTACGCGAGCTACTCCCAAATGAAATCAAAACAAAATGGTTTGTTTTATTGTGGGCATTTTTGTGTATTCTTGTGAAATTTTGCATTTTTGAGGGCTCGAGCTTGTTTGTCTAAGTAAATAATTAATCAGAAAAACAGAAAAATATATATGCGCATTGTTGTTTTTGTCAATTGGTTGATTTTCTATTTTTATTAATGAAGCATTTGTTTTACTACTCAATTTTGTTTTCGAAGTGGCTTTTATTTAAAATGGGTGTTGATGAAGCAAAAGGCTAAAATTGCAAGCTCTCCAGGCCCAAATGTTTTGCTCCACCCGGTCCGTTCAATGAGTCTCTAAGACTCATGAAACGACGTAGCACGACATCGAAGCTGCGTCGTTCTGGCACTAGTAGATCTCATCCGTTGACCCATTCCAAATCCAACGGTCGAGATCACACCATCCTAACCCAGGCGCCCGACCCGGTTAGCCCGGACCGACCCAGTCTCCTCGTAATCCAAACGGTGCCGTCTTGGTTGACCTCAAAAGATCCTGGCCCTTAATCACACATGATCCAACGGCCAGGATCGAATCTCTCACCTAGTATATAAGCATAATACCATACCCAGCCCCCCCAAGCCAGGCCCCCCCCCCTCATGCATATCGTCTCTCTTAGAGACTAATTAGCTCGCCGTCCCCCGCCGTGTTCCGCCCGCCGGAAATCGCCTCACGGCGGTTCCGGTAGGCCAATGGCCACCAAACTAATACCAAAATCTTCCCCTCACCTCCCCCATTACGAACCCAGCCTTCGCTAACCTCGAATCACCACCAAACGTCTCGAATCTTCATTCAAAGATTCGAGTCAAAACCCAAACTACGCCAAACTTCACCAAATTCATACCACAGCCTCCTCACACCTCCCCCACACTCCCATTAACATTGGTTTGGTTCGAATCTAACCAGAAATGCAAAAGCCCCAAATCCGAGCCCAAGAACCCTAGAATTCCTAAATTAGGGTTTTGTCCGATTTTAAGAATTTGGAGTCAATTGGCTCTAATTGGAGTGTTTTTCGCTCGAAAAACACTTCAATTAAAGCATGTTCACTTCAAAAATGCAATCTCAAGTCCGTGGAAGCCCGAGTTTGTTCGAGTTCGGATTGTCTTCATTAGGTATTTCAATCTTCTTCTGTTTTTAGTTATTGTTGTGTTCTCTGTTTGGTTTAGCCGTCAGTTGTTCCTTTTTGTGTGTAAATTTTATCTTTTGTTTCTTTTGTGAAAGGTCTGTCCTTCTACACCTTAAGACCCTTATTTGGTCATTCTCATTTTTGTTTGTTGTTGGAAAATGTTAGTTATAGAATGCGTAGTCGTCTCGATCAATATTGTCAAGTGTTTAATTCTGCATTCTTATTTGTTTACTGAAATGTTCGAATCACTGCTTCGACGATTGATTTGTTACCAATTGTACCTGTTGTATGCTGTGATCGATTCAACAAATGTCGTCGAATACTTAGTTTCAATTGTTGCCGAGATTGTTGATTCACTGTTTTATCGGCTAAATTTGTTATCACTGTGGTGTGTTGTAATTGATTAGATTTTATTATACTAGATAATGTTAGCATGGTTGCAAGTTACCATTGGGTTTGTTGGCTGTTGGATTCTGGAATGTAGTATTAGGGTTGAATAAATCCATTTGTTTAATCCCTCACCCATAAGATGGCCTAGTGGAGCCTGCTATTACAGCAGGGCACTCCACCAGGTTCTGCATTTCATATTTAGTTTACTAAAGCCCACACTTAGACATTTATTAGTGCTGAAACAGAAGGGAGCAGTAGGATGGGCAGGGCCTTAGTTTAATTTGCTGGCCATCCAAAGTAGAAGGGATTTGGCTATGAATATAGGATGATAGAACACTGGAGAGGGAAGACAGATAACTGGAGAGTACCTGGAGAGAAATATAGGCAGCAAGAATACATTTCGATACACACATACAAAGATACAGATAGAAAAGCTACTGTTTCATTGTTCTTTGGGTTACTGTTCGTGTGTTTTTGATTCAGTGGCTGAGCTGTTAGTCCTTTGTTGTTGTTGTTCTTGTGTTGGTGTGCTGAGATTGATTGAGTGCTATTGGCTGAGTTGGGAAGTGTCGAGCCACTGGCAGTGCTGTTATTTTGTCACTGGCAGCAATGTTTTGGGATTGTTTGGTCGTTTGTGTTGCTGGTTTGTCTATAGTGTTGCT
Organism: Nicotiana noctiflora; assembly: GCA_032618575.1. NCBI lineage: Eukaryota > Viridiplantae > Streptophyta > Magnoliopsida > Solanales > Solanaceae > Nicotiana > Nicotiana noctiflora. The sequence goes on along the minus strand of JASVEL010001985.1, from coordinate 44,807 downwards.
GCCTGGTTGATTGTTGCTGCTGTTGTTCCATTGTGGTTGCTGTTTGTGTCTATAGTGGTGCTGCCTGGGTGGTTTTTTGTTGCTGTCAACCCAGTGTTGTTGCTGGCTTGGTCCATTGTTGTTGCTGTGTCTTTGTTGCTGCTGGTATACATCTCAGTTGTGTATGCTGCTGCTGTGTTGAGTTTGCTACTAGTGTATTATTGTTGTTGCTATTTGGTTGGTTATCATTGTTGCTGTGGTGTTTGAGTGGCTGTTGGTTTACTTTGGTTGCTACTGGCCTATTGTTGTTGCTCTTGTTACTGTTGCTGCATTGCCACTGCTCACTCATCCTTGTTCTTCCGCGTTCCAGGTACACATCTCTGTTGTTGTAATTCCTTGGTTCGAAAAGAATGAAGCTTGAAGCTTATGTTTGAAGTCTGTTGAATCATGTAGTCGTCCAAAGTCTTATGTTTGATTACGTTCTGTGATTATCTAATTAAGTTTGTATTGCTAGTGTTGGTTATGGAAAAGTGTAGCTAGACCAAAGATACACTATCATTAGATATGCACGTAAACCTGAATTAGTCTGCTGTATCTTTGTTCAAACTTCTCTACTCATGTGTGTAATCTCCAAATCGGTTAACGTTAGATCTCATGTTAAAAGCAAGATTAGCTAGGGAGTTATTACTCAACTGAATGACGTAATTAGATTAAAGGAGTCGGGGTGCATTTCATGTGACCCGACCCCAATTTCGGGCAAGAGCAAATAAAGCGTGTCAGGAACCACAGGCGCATTTCATGTGGTGTGGTTCGTAGCAAGTTTAAATGATTTGGAATCGACTCCTAAGTAAATTACAGTGGGATGTAGTTCGCCTTAGATTTGAATTAAAGGTGCGCCTCACCCAAATAGTCACATTAATCGCAAGGCCTTCACAAATGTACATATAAAATACTTAGATTTCGAGATGTGTCGTTTCTTAGCAAATATCACGTCCTTCTCAACAGTGTAAATAAGTAACCACTCCGGGCGCATACTTTAGTTCTACCTTCTTAAATATGGGTGTGCATTTCATGCGACCCAAATCCAAACCCCGAAATGTTGAATAAGAATATGTCGAGGATCCGGGTGCATTTCATGTGACGTGATTCGAAAGCATATTTTTAAGCAACTTTCTCTTTCGTAAATCACAACCAATAATAAAAGCGGTAAAGGGATATTAACTTGCACTAAGTACATAATTGTAAAAGCAGATAGATAAGCCAAACACGACAGTTGAGCGACCGTGCTAGAACCACGGAATTCGGGAATGCCTAATACCTTCTCCCGGGTTAATAGAATTCATTATCCAGATTTCCGGTTCGCGGACCGTTAAATAGAGTCATTCTTTTCCTCGATTCGGGATTTAACCGGTGACTTGGGACACCATAAATCTCCCAAGTGGCGACTCTGAAATAATTAAAATAAATCCCATCTCGACTGTGTGGTCGTTGTGTTCACTGTGTTGCCACTGGTTGCTCCTGTTACTGTTGCTGCATTGCCACTGCTCACTCATCTTCGTTCTTCCGCATTCCAGGTACACATCCCCGTTGTTGTAATTCCTTGGTTCGAAAAGAATGAAGCCTGAAGCTTATGTTTGAAGTCTGTTGAAACATGTAGTCGTCTAAAGTTCTTATGTTTAATTACGTTCCGTTATTCTCTAATTAAGTTTGTATTGCTAGTCTTGGTTATGGAAAAGTGTAGCTAGACTAAAGATACACTGTCATTAGATAAGCACGTAAACCTGAATTAGTCTGTTGTATCTCTATTCAATCTTCTCTTCTCATGTGTGTAATCTCCAAATCTGTTAACGTTAGACCTTATGTTAAAAGCAAGATTAGCTAGGGAGTTATTACTCAACTGAATGACGTAATTAGATTAAAGGAGTCGGGGGTGCATTTCATGTGACCCGACCCCAATTTCGGGCAAGAGCAAATAAAGCGTGTCAGGAACCACAGGCGCATTTCATGTGGTGTGGTTCATAGCAAGTTTTAAATAATTTGGAATCAACTCCTAAGTAAAATACAGTGGGATGTAATTCGCTTTAGATTTGAATCAAAGGTGCGCCTCGCCCAATAGTTACACTAATCGCACGACCTTCATAAATGTACATATAAAATACTTAGATTTTGAGATGCGTCGCTTCTTAACGAATATCACGCCCTTCTCAACAGTGTAAATAAGTAGTCGATCCGGGCGCATATTTTAGTTCTATCTTCTTAAATACGGGTGTGCATTTCATGCGACCCGAATCCAAACCCCAAAATGTTGAATAAGAATACGTCGAGGATCCGGGTGCATTTCATGTGACGTGATTCGAAAGCATATTTTTAAGCAACTTTCTCTTTCGTAAATCATAACCAATAATAAAAGCGGTAAAGGGATATTAACTTGCACTAAGTACATAATTGTAAAAGCAGATAGATAAGCCAAACACGACAGTTGAGCGACCGTGCTAGAACCACGGAATTCGGGAATGCCTAATACCTTCTCCCGGGTTAATAGAATTCCTTATCCGGATTTCTGGTTCGCGGACTGTTAAATAGAGTCATTCTTTTCCTCGATTCGGGATTTAACCGGTGACTTGGGACACCATAAATCTCCCAAGTGGCGACTCTGGAAATAATTAAAATAAATCCCATCTCGATTGTCCTTTAATTGGAAAAACTCTTTGCACCCTCGCGGGTGCGGTAAAAAAGATGTGTGACAACACCCGCCATCGATGATGTTCCCGGTGGGAGTTTGGCTAGAGCTGGAAACGACATGGGCATCGCGGATGTTGGCGAAGGCGGAACAGGCGGCGGTACGGCGAGGGCAGGCCGTGCGACGAGGGTAGGCGACGGTGCGACTGGCGCGGACGGTGGTACCAATGGTCTCCAGTGAAAGACGATTAGTTGATGATTTTCTTGACGGTTGTTGCCGTGTGTGGCTATTTTTCTTTTCTTTCTTTTCTTTGTATTATTGTGGTTTACTTTCGGAAAATGTTTAAACTGGGACGGACGGGCATGCCCCACGTCCGTCTCTTTGAATTGAGGGGGATTCCCTTTTTCGTGTTGTTTCTTTATTTCTTGCCCCACTTATGTTTTCCCTTAGCACGGTCATTGACTGTTTCGGGTCGAGGGCTCATAGCCCGAATATTACTTCGACTGAGGTTGAGCTAAGTTGACGAAGGCTTGTGGCCTGAGTCCCAGTTCAACCGTAGTTGAACTTTGTCGATTCTTTTGAGTCGAGGGCTCGTAGCCCGAGTATTACTTCAACTAATATTGAATTAAGTTGGAGAAGGCACGTGGCCTGAGTCCCAGTTCAACCGTAGTTGAACTTTGTTGATTCTTTTGAGTCGAGGGCGCCTAGCCCGAGTATTACTTCAACTAATATTGAATTAAGTTGGCGAAGGCTCGTGGACTGAGTCCCAGTTCAACCGTAGTTGAACTTTGTCGATTCTTTTGAGTCGAGGGCTCATAGCCCGAGTATTACTTCAACTAATGTTGAATTAAGTTGGCGAAGGCTCGTGGCCTGAGTCCCAGTTCAATCGTAGTTGAACTTTGTTGATTCTTTGAGTCGAGGGCTCATAGCCCGAGTATTACTTCAACTAATGTTGAATTAAGTTGGCGAAGGCTCGTGGCCTGAGTCCCAGTTCAACCGTAGTTGAACTTTTTTTTAGTCGAGGGCTCATAGCCCGAATATTACTTCAACTAATGTTGAATTAAGTTGGCGAAGGCTCGTGGCCTGAGTCCCAGTTCAACCGTAGTAGAACTTTGTTGATTCTTTTGAGTCGAGGGCTCATAGCCCAAGTATTATTTCAACTAATGTTGAATTAAGCTGGCGAAGGCTCGTGGCCTGAGTCCCAGTTCAACCGTAGATGAACTTTGTCGATTCTTTTGAGTCGAGGGCTCATAGCCCGAGTATTACTTCAACTAATGTTGAATTAAATACGGCGAAGGCTCGTTGCCTGAGTCCCAGTTCAACCGTAGTTGAACTTTGTTGATTCTTTTGAGTCGAGGGCTCATAGCCCGAGTATTAATTCAACTAATGTTGAATTAAGTTGGCGAAGGCTCGTGGCCTGAGTTCTAGTTCAACCGTAGTTGAACTTTGTTGATTCTTTTGAGACGAGGCCTCATAGCCCGAATATTACTTCAACTAATGTTGAATTAAGTTGGCGAAGGCTCGTGGCTTGAGTCCCAGTTCAATCGTAGTTGAACTTTGTTGATTCTTTTGAATCGAGGGCTCATAGCCCGAGTATTACTTCAATTAATGTTGAATTAAGTTGGCGAAGGCTCGTGGCCTGAGTCCCAGTTCAACCGTAGTAGAACTTTGTTGATTCTTTTGAGTCGAGGGCTCATAGCCGAGTATTACTTAAACTAAGGTTGAATTAAGTTGGCGAAGGCTCGTGGCCTGAGTCCCAGTTCAACCGTAGTTGAACTTTGATTTTTTGAGTCGGGGGATCATAGCCCGAGTATTACTTCAACTAATGTTGAATTGAGCTGGCGAAGGCTCGTGGCCTGAGTCCCAGTTCAACCGTAGTTGAACTTTGTCGATTCTTTTGAGTCGAGGGCTCATATCCCGAGTGTAGACGAGATGAATCAGGCTTGCTCTCATTGGGTTTCTAATCCTTCGTTCTTCGTTTTCCCTTTGCTTCTGACTTCAGGAAAAGCTACGCGATCTTGCTATGAAATCCCCACAGACGACGCCAAATTGTTTGTCTCAAAATGTTTATATGCATTTATGAATTCATGACAATCAATAGAAATGGAGGGCCAATCATAGCAGGTCGTAACATATCTGGAATCTAACAAGGAAAAGATAATAGAAATAATTGTATGGACGGTAGAAAATATTGGTGATCTTTATTCATGATAATGGGTTAATCTGCCTATCCATGAAGAGGTTAAGATCTTTACAATCATGTTTTGTGAGATCTACGTTATTCTATTCTTTGTATTGGGTTCTCACTCTACTTTTTACTCTGTATTTCTTAGATCCCCCATGGGGAGAGAGTGGAGGCCATTTTCTGATGTATGTCCTTGTATTTATAGACGTCTGTTGTACGAGTTGACTTTCTTGGGGACCGGGTCCATATTAGGGAATTATTTCGGGTGTACCCGTAAAGTATCGACCTCGGCCAAGGCTCTAGGCGGATACAGACAGTATTCTTGGTTGGGGCGATCTCGGCGCCTATTACGTTTATACTAGTCGAGAGGAATGGTTAATCTAATCGATGGTCATGAGATCAAATTATGACCCATACAAAGAATTTTTCTCTATTTCAGAAAGAAAAAGGAAAATAAACTTTTGGTAAGTTTCAAGTTAAAGAACCATTCAACCAAACAAGTGGAAAATTGTTCAGAAGACATTGAGCACGATCACAACCCGCCCCGCTCTCCCGCATATTTTTTCAAAAAATGTTTGAATTTGTCAGTGGCGTACGCAGATTTTTTTTGAAGCGGTATCACAATTAATATGTGATCGATGACCCTTAGGAGTCGGGATAGCTGATGTGAGAGAGATGAAAAACCGAATAGAGTAGCAACACGCCAACCAACCTAAAATTGTTGTCCCAAAGGGGTTTTCTGAATTGAGTTTTTGAAAAGTAAACTAAGAATTATACTACTCTATGGTCTATCGGTTATAACTTAGATTGTTCTAATTTATTAGGAGATCTGCGTTTAAATTATAGGTAAAATTTCAGCATCTCGTTTTAGATAGAATCAAGAAAGGCTAAAAAAATTGGAGAAGTTATGCAGGCAGTGGAGTGGAGCCTGCGACCTTAACGTAGAGAATAAGACGTTCGCCCAGCGGCACTAAGATAGTCAAGCGGTGTCACCTTATTTTTATATATATGTTAGATACGTTTCTTATATTATTTGTCCCAGACGAAGCAGTATCACATAACATCGTTTCGACCTACGTACATCCGCATATCTTATAACCCGCATCGCTTCGCACTCACACCGCCCCTTTGTTGGTATTATTCCCTCCGTTTTAAATTATATGAGGTACTTTCATTTTAGTTTGTTCGAAAGAACATGATATAATTTCTAAATATAGAAATAATTCAACTTTAAACTCTTCATTTTACCCATTTACTCTTAATGAAAAGTTTTTATAACCACACAAATGTTATGGCCCCGCAAAGCTTTTATCACTTAAGCTTTTATGGTCACAAGTTTCCAAAATCTTTTTTTTTCTTTTTTTAAACTCCGTACAAATAAAAGCTATCTTATCTAAATTGAAACAGACGAGTATCTAATTTGATATGGTATTATTATGTTTGACTTGTTAATTCGTAGGACCTTATTCATGCGTCTGTTGCTTTTCCTTAATAATGATTTTTCTGCTTGCAAGAATACCTCATTTGGATGATTGTAGTGGGAAGGAAATACTAAGATAATTTGACATGAGTACTTTACTTGGATGTTCTTTTTTGTACGAAGAATCTCAATTTATCGGCTCAAAACCAAAATTTGAAATATCCTATCCTAATAATCAAAATTTATCGACTCAAAACCAAAATTTGAAATATCCTATCCGAATAATCCAAAATCAAATTTAAAAAATACAATGCAATCCACTCTTGTTTGTATTGTAATTTCTTCAATCCGAAAATTGAAAATCCAAATCAAAATTTTCATAACCAATCTGAACGAATGCCCACCCCAACTTTTTGGGTCAGTAAAGGGAGAAAGAAGTTCCACAGCACGAAGAAGACAAGAGTATCGTATTCAAAACAAAAATGTAATGTTTTTCAAAACTACACCTTTATTTATTTCTGACCAGGATATAGTGTCAAATGATATAGCATTTCTTGGAACGAAAAGCCCTCAAAAGACACAACATGAAAAGATTATCCCATCAATCACGACAGCAAATGGTAAGATGAATGATACAGTCCATTATTTACTTCGCTGTAGCTCGGGATCTTATTGCAAAAAATGGAGGCATTTCCCCCTGATAAATTGCAAGGAATGAGCAAAACCTCAAGAATTGCGTTAAATATTATATTTCCTAGTTGCATTTGATGGACGACAGCAGCTAATATGGTGCACCTACTGCCATGGTCCTCCCTCTCATTTGATAGAACTAATGGAGCTGATCAGTCAGTTGGACCAATCATTTTCTCGGGAACTACAAGTTCATCAAACTCTTCAGATTTGAGGACTCCTAGATTGAGAGCAGCATCCTGCAGATTCAAATATACGTCAATTTTTATTAAGAAAAAAAAAATTTGATCCCCTAAACATAATTAACAACTACCATTACCTTCAAACTGGTTCCCTCCTTGTGGGCTTTCTTGGCAACTGCAGCAGCATTATCGTAACCAATTTTCTGAAATAGACAGCAAGAATATCAGCAATCAGTAAAATTTCTTCAAGTTTAAATCGTTATAGTCAGTTCAGTCCTAACTATGCGAAAAGCAGGAGTAAAAATTGTTTCAGGTAAGCATGTACTTTGAACATGTAGATGGAATACTTACTGGGTTCAAACATGTGACGAGCATGAGCGACTGCAAAGTTATACACGAAATGAGATCAATAAAATAGAGCTTAAAACTTGTGAAGTAGAAGAGGGTACCAAGGTTAGTTTATCAGATACACAGTAACTGACCTCGTGCAACAATTTAGCAATCCTCTCTCTGTTAGCTTGAATACCCCTCACACAATTTTTTTCAAAAGAAGCAGATGCATCCCCTATCAATCTTACTGACTGCACATGACAGAAAAAGAGAGGTATGTCAGCCTTGGGAAGTAAAAAGGCAGCAAGCGGCAGATACAGACTTAACTGCTTTTTTTTGTATAAGGTACATACTTAACTGCTTTAGACTACGGCATCACACATATGATGCATCTAAACTATTAAATTAATAGTATTAATGGTACTCAAACAATGATGAAAGCACATGCTTTTTAATTTGCAGGAAGAACGGAGAGGTGTAGAAACCCCAAATTAGTGACAATCAGAGATAAAACAGACTTCACTCCACCCCACCCCACATCTATTGCCTGGGTGAGAACATAAAGTTCAGCGCGGTTAACTGCTGGCAAACATCTTACAGTTCCATGCTTCACTCTGACAGTGGCGTAGACTTGAAAATGCATACCATTAATTCTAATTTAGTATTAACAGAAAGAAAACAAAAAGGTATGGCAGATCATACATGTAGAAGGGCATTAGCAATCATAGGCTTGAAAACATTCAGCTCAAAATGGCCATTTGATCCACCAATTGTGACAGCCACATGATTCCCCATAACCTGCACCTCATAAAAGGTTCAACCATTAAACTTGAAAACACACAACTAGCTTAGACCCAATTGTATAAATGTCATGCATTGGAAATCAATGTGTAATTACTCGGGAGAAGACAATTTGATTACATCATCCATTAGACAGAAATATTACCTGAGCACAGACCATCGTGAGAGCCTCACACTGAGTAGGATTCACCTTGCCCTGAATGGAAGTCATTTTTAAGATTGGGTAGAAAGGTTAAAAATGACAAGAGGATGCATACATAGTCTTTCAACAGATACAAAGGAAATGAAGTTACCGGCATTATACTGCTTCCAGGTTCATTTTCAGGAAGAATGAGCTCCCCAAGACCACAGCGGGGACCACTGAATAAAAAAGGATGTAAATCCTCCAAATGAAAGTAATTTGAAAAAATCATATAATCCATGGAAAACATACATCCTTCTAAGCTTTGACGGCTCCAAAAGATAGCAACCTACTGAGGAAATAATATGTATGAAACGCATACCTTCCCAAGAAGCGTATATCATTCCCAACCTTCATGAGGGAAGCAGCTACCGTATTTATAGCTCCACTGGTTTCAACAAATGCATCATGAGCAGCCTGCCAATGCCAGAATTGTTAAACACTAAACATCAGTTGCGATTGCCCACGTATTATATCTAAGCAATGAGCAAGCAACCAGAACCTCCAATTCACAAACAATACACTCAAGAATCATGAGATTACCAGTGCTTCAAACTTGTTTTCAGCTGTTACAAATGGCAAGTTAGTTTCCTCTGCCACTGCTGCAGCAATTTTAATGTCAAACCTATGGAGAATGAACATAATATAACGACAACTCAAAACATATGGCATGGCTGAAGTTGGATATATGAAAGGATGACACAATAAGAGATATTACGAAAACAAATATAAAGGATTTGAGCAGCTAGAATGCTCCCTCCACCTTTGCATACCAATAATGGAGATTGGGTGACTGAAATTGACCACAACCCAACCTTAATACTGGAACACTTACCCTTTCTTTGTATTCAGTCCTGTCCCCACTGCTGTGCCTCCCTGTGCTAGCTGCTCAATGAAGCTATTATCAGTTAAAACAGGACAAAAGGAGGAACAAGGAAAGTAAAGGAAAGTAAAGGGTTGAGAAAGAACCTGATACATGTGTGGAAGGGTGCACAAGACTCTGTCAATTCCATATTTCACCTACAGCAGCAAAGAACACTTTAAGGCAAACCAAGGAGAATAATCTTTCTCTACTTGTAGTAACAACTTTAGCATTTAAAAATGCTGAAAGTGAATAGAGCTTACTTGAGTAGCATACCCACTAAACTCTTGTCCAAGAGTCAAAGGGGTTGCATCTTGTGTGTGGGTTCGCCCGATCTTAATAATGTCCTTGAATTCGACTGACTGGTAAAAGTAATTGGATAGGAAAGCAGCTTAGTTACAAAGGAATTAATAGTAATATTACAAGTGTGACAAAATTGAGAAGATTTTGTGAGAGCATCTATTGACTAGATGCCAAGGCAAGCAGCAGAATTTGAATCAAAATAGCAAATGACTTCAAATAACATGACTTGGCTGCTCTGATAATATTAGCATTAGCCTTGACGATCAAATTTAGATTGGCAATTAAGATAATCAGGCTGTGAGATAGGATTGGATCCAAAAGCATAGGAGTTTTTCGACATTTGGGCAAACAACATTAACTTGAAGATAATTAATGTGTTCAACAAAGAGAAAGAGGTTGTTGTTTTATCTTTGTTGTCTTGTAAAGGCATTCCAAAAGATTGAGCAGCACATTTGATTTGGTTTAATGGTATTGTAGCAGAATCTAATCAAAAGGCATAAATAATTCCAGACAGGCCAACAGAAGATGGATACATCATAATGCTTTGATCTAATCAATCTTTTTAGTGTCTTGACTTTTCTTAATTTATCTTCATCATAATACTCAACCAAATTCACCATTTCGCAATATAAGTAAAGAAAGGGCAACTTGCCCCCTTTAGAGCATTAATGACTGAATGAGCATGAATTGCAACATTGTGAACCAATAGACCTGCCATATATATAATTGAGCAAGCAGAATAGCATAACACAAGAACCACCTAATGCTGTATAAAGTATTTCAAAATTTATCGGAACAGTTTTTCTTTTTTTTTTTTTTGGGGGGGGGGGCGAGGGGGGGGGATTTATTATATATTATTTTAAAACTATACATGTGAAATAACTCAATAGACAACCTTTGAATGTAGTGAAGTATGCAACTGTTTCAGGTTTGGTACTAATCTTTTATTTAGCTCCATTGCCGCAGCAATATGCATCACCTACACATGAAAAAGAATAGCCATTACTAAGAAGTCAGCGTAATTTTGTAAAAAGAATAGCAACATTTCTTGCAACAAAAGTAACATTAAAGGAGGCTTACCGTAGGAAAGGTATCATTTGAAGATTGCGATCTATTTACATGGTCATTTGGATGCACATGTTTGTCACCGCGCTTATGGCCAAGTATTTCAGCTGCTCGGTTTGCAATAACCTGAAGATATTTAGTGGGCATTTGGACATAAGAATTGTAAAATTCCAAAATAGAAAAAAAAAAAATTCAAGTTAAAATGGCATTTGAAATTTAGAGTTGTGTTTGGACATGAATATAATTTTGGGTTGTTTTTTAAGTTTTGTGAGTGATTAGAGTGAAAATTTTGAAAAAATAACTTTTTGGAGTTTTTTAAATTTTCGAAAATTTCCAAAATGCATCTTAAAAATTGAAAATTTTACGAACAAACGCTGGTTTGGGGAAAAAATGAATTTTTTTTGGAAAAAAGGAAAAAAATTCTTATGTCAAAACGGGCTCTTAATAATATATCATTAGAAAGGAAAAACATGAGTTCATGACAGATCAGCTTTTTACCATTATCTGGTTTTTTCCGTGAAGACCATTTCTTTGAATGGACTTTAAGCATTAAGATTTGTTAAGCAGTTAGCGATGTACAGTGTCTCACATCGGAAGTAGATACATAGGAAGTAGATACCTATTATTATGTAATTACTGTATATAAATAGGGCATTGTACAGTTTAGATAATTAATAATATTTGTCCCGTGCTTTCTCACAAGATTATTTCTGGACCTGCTAGACACAAATTAATAAGGCTCAAGCTTAGAACAAGCCCTCATAGGACCTGCAAGTTCATGAATTCTGATTACCTCATTAGCATTCATGTTACTTTGAGTGCCACTACCAGTTTGCCAAACCACCAAAGGGAAGTGGTCATTCAACTTTCCTTCTGCAACCTCTTCAGCAGCTTGCATTATTGCTTTTCCAATAGATCGGTCAAGGCCATATTCCATGTTCACCTGCAATATCACAACTACAAGTTAAAATAAGACCAAAACAACTGCAGTCAAGCATTACCATATACTTACTATACCAAAATTTTGATAAAAAGAAATAGATAAAGAAGAAGTTACCAACTGTTTAAGGAAACAGCATTACAGATTAACCAACCTTGGCAGCACACTTTTTGAGAATACCAAATGCACGTATGATTGGCTCAGGCATTCTTTCACGCTCACCCCCAATATCAAAATTCTGCAATGATCTTTGAGTTTGTGCCCCCCATAACCTGGAGGAGATACAAAAAAGACAAAAAAGTACACTTAGAAGGAAACTCAAGATGGTGTAGTTACACACTTGAAAGATAGACCATAAAGTCTGCCCTTATCAAGAATAGGATTGACTACCAATTCTGAATATCGTCACACTTAAAGAGAGAATTTCAAGAGCAACCTGATATTTCACACCTATTACCAGTTCTCTAGTACATCAATATCAAACGTACAGAAAGAGCAGAGAGGAGAACCAACCCTGTAAATGTAAAGAGACACGTGGTGCACTCAAGGTACACCCCCCCCCCCAAAAAAAACCATCACCACCCAAAAAACAATGGAATCCACTAAGTAAGATTGCAAGATTTAACAACATCCTTTGCAAAACAAGCCTACTTAACATAAAAAGATTGCTGTCTTCAACAACAATTTGTCAAAGAAATGGACAACCTCAACAAATTTAATAAGCTATTCCACTCCATGATTTGCTTAATAGAGAAATCATAAAGATATTGGATGCCGCTTGTCACCCATCACAATAAGAATAATTTGTCTCCATGCACAAGCCAGTGTAACAATGCCTTGAAACATAGTTATGCCAAAATGAGAGACTACTAACTAAATTCACTTTCTATTGACATTAACGATTAATGAGGCAGTAACAAGATTCAAAAAACAGCAAGTTGGATTGATGGAATTGCAAGACATGATGGTTACATTTAATTGATTAAAGGACACCCGTCCAAAAGCTTCTCTACAGAAGAATTTAAAAGATATTAAAAAGGGAGCTTCAAACTCTAATCACCATGGATTTATCTGAGTTATATTGAGCTACCTTAGCAAAATTAAGTTCAGTCTTTCAATAGTGAATTCAGGATGAAAATGTAGTGTATACTCTAGCACAACTTTGGATCAGTTATAGTATATACCCTCTTGATCCGTTGATCGTAGGAAAAGCTACATGTAGCATATACTTTAGCACAACTGTTGTATTATCAGTCCAGAAACCTGTGGTTGTTCTATATTGAAGCTTTTTGATACTCACTAAACTGGAGTTTTAGTTGGTCAAGGAGGGAGTTGGAAAACTTCTGCATCATATCTATGTTGAAGACAGCTGACTGTTCACAATTGATAAAGCAAAGAACAGAAGAGAAAACACGTCCATATAGCAAAAAGAATTGCAAGGGGTGTGATCAAATCCATTAGCAACATAAATGTTCTTATTAAACAAAAAGTTATGGCTTGTGGGCTAGTGGTCAATGAAGCTAGAATAGACAATGGCAGATTGGCGTTCAAATCCCAATAGAGCAAAACAAGCTAGGTCATTTCTTCCACTCTGTTTAAGTCTTGATGGACAAAAGTATCCGTGTATGCACTGGTGAAAGGTCACAAGTAGCTGACTAAGTCGAGGTGGTGCACGCTGACAAAACGCACCCATTATCCCAAAAAAAATGGTTAATCTCTTTGCAACCTACTTTCTTCTCACTAGAAACAAGGACAAACCCTTACAACAGCATAAAACCCTGAAGGACTTTAACACACAATTAATCATTCAATATTCAATCGCCAATGGCTCAATCCTATATTAATTTGGCTTGAGTATACGAACACTCTGTCCCCATTTATTTCAACAGTTTGATAATTATTTTATATTGACTGTCAACTTACTACGATCCTTTTCCTATATTCATTTTTCAATTTGACTATGCTTTTCAAAATTTCAGATTAACACAACAAGAACATGTAAAGAGCTCAGGTAAAATATTAAACAAGTGAAAAGGGGGAAGCATACTGAATAAAAGGACAAAAATAGAGAGAAAAGGAAAGCACGAACCTGTCCGATGGAACGAGAATGGGACCAAATGTGTCTTTTTCCTCCCTGAAAGAGGTAGAGAAAAACCGCCAACAAGAGGTATAACGCAGTGAATCTGATAAAGCTGATCCAGCTGATAATCGACGTGCCGCAATTAACATCGCCATATCTCTGCAGCTCTACACACTTCTGATGTGTACAGATTAGAAAAAGAAAAAACGAGATCAATACAGATATTTTGCAAGTACAGAATTTGACTGAAAGAATTTGTACAGAGCTAGGGTCAACAAACCAAGTTGTCAGCGAGCTGCCTGGATGCGAGTTGATGGACAATGTTGATGCAAGCTGAGAACGTACGAGCGCTAATATTACTTTTTCGTCTAGTCGAGAAATTGGGAAGTTTAACAGATGGTCCTTCAAATATACTAGGGGTGGGCATCGGTCGGTTCGGCTCGGTTTTGTAGAATTTCGGTTCGGTTTATTCGGTTTTCGGTTTGTAATTTTAATAACCAAATCAAACCAAAGTATTTACGGTTCGGTACGGTTTTCTTAAAATTCGGTTCGGTTATGTTCGGTTTATATTTTCGGTTTTAAACAGTTTGGTAATAACCAAAGTATTTAGTCCGGTAATAACCAAATATTGGGACGCTGCGTCGCTGCCAGGCGCGGTTTTAAAGGTACTGTACTGAGGTAAATTTACTAACTGCTTAAGTCTTTGCTTGGTTACTCAACAGGTTTGTCGCAACACCCCATGTATCCGAGATACAGACCATTTGTTTCTTGAGCTCCCTTTGCTGAAGGATAGATTAGAAGCATATGTCAACAACATGTCAGACGTCAGTGGCTGGGGGATGGAGTCAGAATGCTATCTACACAACACATGCGTGGCTTAGAGAAGGACTTAAACCAAGGTGTATAACTAGAGATTTGAAATGGGGGGTTCCAGTACCACATGAAAAATACAAGGATAAGGTTGGTTGATTGAAAACGATTGATTGTAACTCATAACTTTGTGATTGCTAGTCCACAACCGGCTATAAATTCTATTCTGTTGATTTTATTTGAAGTTCACAAAAATTGTTATCTAAGATCTTAGCTTCACATTCATTGATCGGTTATTATGTTTTCTATGTGTGGTTTGATGCTCCTATTGGATATGTTTCAATCACCTCATGCTACACAGCCGATGTGGTATTCATTCCCCTCTGTTTCGTTGGTATAAGGATGAATACATCTGCATTTCAAGTATTCATTCCCCTCTGTTTCTTTGGTGAGCTACTGACTTGGGAAACATTCCCCTCTGTTTCTTTGGGCTAGTGAAATTAAACATTGTGATTGATATGGAACAGGCATCGTGTTTGTGTTCAGATGATACTAAACCTTTACCTACAAATTTGAGGAAAATAATTCTCTGGATAGTCACCTTAAAGCAGAACTCTTCAAGTCCTTGCCGTTACTGAAGAAGGCCGCACGCTCGCAAGTCGCAGCTCAGTCGCAGACACGCACAGCACAGACGAACACGGCAGGCACACAGTCACACGCAGTCGCACAGCCACAGCGGCAGCACAGGACAGGAGAGGACAGTGGCGACGAACAACTGAAGAAGACCGACGGCTGACGAGTGACGACACACTGGCGAGGCGACTCTGACGGCGAGGAACTGAGGAAGAAGTAGAAGAGTGAACCTGTGAATGTGAGGAACCCTAATAAAAAAGAGTGTAATTAAATTTGTAAATGGGGTGAGCAGTAGGCCAGTAGCAGTGTAGCACTGAGGTGGGCTTGGATATTATTGGGCTTGCATATTATTGGGTCAGTGCTTAATTACACAGATATATAATCCATATAGAATTATAAATATAGAATAGAGTACTACTAATAAATATAATAATTATCTAATATCCCTAAATTTCGGTTTTTCGGTTCAACCGCAAACCGAAATAAATAAACCGTGCACCGCACCGAAAAACCGAAAATTAATAATTTTAAAACCATAAACCGACCGAAAAACCGGTTAAACCGAAACCGAAAAACCAAAATTCACGGTTCGGCCGGTTTTTTCGGTCCGGTCGGTATTATGCCCACCCCTAAAATATACTACTACCAGTTTTAGTCCTTTACATTTCACAAAAATTTACACTTTTGGCGTGTGTTTGGTATGAAGGAAAATGTTTTCCTAGAAAATATTTTCATAGAAAACGAGTAGTTTTATCACTTATTTTTTCTTGTTTGATTAGACCTTTTTCCGGAAAATAATTTCTAGTGTTTGGTTAGAGAGTAGAAAATATTTTCTAGGAAAATAATTTTTTATACTACTCTCCTCACCCCCTTCCCCCAAGTCCCTATATTACTTGTGTTCTCCTCCCCTATTTTAGGAAAATAATCCGTCACTTTAGTTTATCTCAACGCTTTGCCTTAATTAGTTTTAGTACGGTCGGTTAACCATTTTGATATGGATCTTAAACGGTGCCTTAAAAACCTTCTTTCAAATTAATTGAACTCTTACCTAGAACCTTTAGGTTAATTAGACCATTAACAGAGTTATACCTTAAATTACTTTAATCAACATTAAGTGTCCTAATTCACCATAATTAATTAGATGGCAACTCTTTAACTTTAATCAAACTCGGAATTGCCTATTGTCACGCCTCCTTTTCCCAATAGGAATAGCGAGTTTTTCCAATTAAAGTGACATTATTCGAAATAGAATTATTTATTAAATTTTAGAGTCGTCACTTCGAATATTTATTCAAGTCAACGGTTTATTTTAAGATCGAAATCGAGGAGATTTGCCTCTGTTTAAAGTCCGCGAACCAGAAGATCGGGTAAGAAAATCTATTAACTCGGGAGAAGGTATTAGGCATTCCCAAATTCCGTGGTTTTAGCATACACTTTAATCATATCTGGCTTAATAAAATTATTTAATTACTCATTTTAGAACCTATGTACTTTTACCTTTTTACCGCTTTTAATTATGGCGTTTTATGGATTTATCTTTGAACAGATCACATGCGTGTGAATCCTTTTTATTTGGGGCGATAAAATCATGTCACGCCTACGTTACACAATTAATAGCACTTTATTATTTGTTATGATTGTTTGGCCAAAGTCGCGCGAACGCGTACCTTGGTTTTAATTTTGAAAATCATAATCATATCATGCGAACGTATACATAATCACAATAATAGCTTAAAAATGCGCCTATAGAACTCTATATGTGTTCTATTATTTTTCCTAAACTTCGAGATTATTATAAGGCCAAGGGTTTATGGATATTTATTGGGAAGAGGCATAGATTTTTATCTTTTTACTATTATCTCGACTTTGGGCTCAACTTGTATTTGAGCCCGAACCAAAATCCTTGTCACGATTTATCAAATGTAAAAGCCCAAAATCACATTAACCTCACAATAAAATCACATGGCCCAATGATTCTAATATACCACAGTTTCTTCAACTTAAGATTCCATTGTTCACACTTGATTATTATCAATTACTTCGCCATTTCTGGAATTCCACCTTTTGGCTTCAATTTGTAAAGATCTGATTAATTAAAAGTAAAGAAGTTGGAAGCAGAAAAACATATGCATTGGCATTCTTTAGGATGACTCATTCAGGAGTGCCAGAGGAATGTCTTTAAAAGCTCCAAGCATTTCAAAAGGTAAGCAAGAAACAGATGATGGCTAATTACAAAACTACACAAAGAACAGATCATTGACATTTTATATAGGTGGACAAAAAAATTGATCACTTCTTTATGGGCCAGCTACAGGGAGTGGTCGATGGAAGCATAGTCATACAAATACTCAAGAAGTAAGCTCATAGCATCAAAAGCAGCTAACCTCAACTATCAATATCCATATCAACCACACTTCATTTCGGTCGACATACATTCTTTTACCCAGCACCATTATATATTAAAGGAAGAAGTCGAAACTGAGAAATCAAAGTCATAGTATCCAACAATACCAAACAGATGCATCAGATAATAAACATGATTCTATATTAGCATAGACAATATCTCATTTCGCGCTGAAACTTAAAAAAAAAAAATTCAATGAACCAACAGAAAATATCAGAGAAATATACACAAACAAATTTCAGCAAATTTATAGCGCATGGATGTCCAAACAACGATTACATTTCGAGATTGAGATAAATACCTCTAAACAGCAGTAAAGACAAACTTGCATAACCAAATAAAGGCGAAGAGAAAGCTGGAGCTCACCGAAAACCGAATCAACAAAATGCAGCTTCAATTTCAGAAATCCAAATCAAACTCGAACACCAAGGAGTTGTAGAAGTAATGCAACAGAAATCGGACCAGATCTAAAAATTTCAGAGTTGAATTTGGAAAGCTATTTTTGAATCATTATTTTTTCGGATGCTGCTTTGTGAAGAAATCGTGGATGAAGAGAGAAATCAACGAGTGTGTGAACGAGTGAGGATTTATGAGGCGAATAATTTTTGGGTATTCTGGAGGGGATTCGATTCGGATAGGATAAGGGGAATAAGGGCGGCTAGGGTTTTCTTTGGTTGTAAAGAGGAATGGGTTCGTGCTTGACAGAGTTGGGGATAGGGGTGACGGCTTCTACGGTTTTTTTTTTCTTTTTTCTTGAAGGAGATGCTGAATCTCTGTTCTGTTTGGAGAAGAAGAAGTTAGGGACGGCTGGTTAAACGGCGTCGTTTGGGACCCTCAGTTTCGGGGGCGGATTATGCCGTTAAAATATCATCGTATAGCCAGTTTTTACAATCGTCAATCAAAAATAGCAAGTATTTATCAAGTTAATAAAAAATAGTCACTATTTTACTGCAACAAGGACCAGTTCAGTATAATATACATGAGTACTGGTATATTTGTGTATGAACTCTAGCATATTATATTGGACCGGTATACTTTGATAACTCCTATAAAATTTACTTCAATATATTATACTAGATAATTATACTTGTTGGAACTCCCGTAAAATTTGCGGAATTATACTTGAACTCTTGTAAAAAATTTGCGGGAGTTCCAGCATAGTTATCTTGTAACTCCCGTAAAATTTACGGGAGTTTAAGCATACTTATGCTGGAACTCCCGTAAAATTTGCGAGCGTATTTTTTCGAATTTTGAATAATATTTTTACTCAAATTTAAAATGGCTAAATTTTGATGACTTTTAAAACTTGGCTATTTTTCAACGACAAATGATAAATCTAACTATTTTTAAATTTCTCACGATTCTGTTGGTTTAGGCTGATTTGGCAATTGGGCCACTTTGACCAATTGTGGTCTTAGCCCAGTTTCAACAAAGACCTCTTCCTTCTTTTCGGGATTTTTACTCCGTAAGCAAATATTATTTAAATAATTAGTATTATTTATTTATTTATTTAAAAAGAGCAAATTCATTTACATATATAGCATATTTTAAAAATAATACATTACCATCAGATTTTTTTGTTTTTTAAAACTGACCCATGATTTAAAGGGTCATCTTTTAGAGCTTAAAAGTTTCCCATATTCAACTAAAATAGAAGTGTAGAAATTATTTGTCCACTAATTTCTCTAGCATCATGAACCATAAATTCTTCTCCTTTCGTTCTTTTTCTCGAAATTGTAGGGTTCATATAAAGGTTTCTTCATTACTCCTTTTCAGAACAAGGCATTTGAAAATCTCATAGAGTTGGAAATTTTTTGATATTGATGCACAACATACCAATATCTTATGTATTTTATTGTGTACTAAAATGTATTTGATACGTATGTTATGTATTTTTACAGTGTATCAAATAGTTTATTTGAGTATATTTATGATTTGAGCATATATACCCTAAATATATATAGTGTATTTTTTATAACATAGGATCTAGGATCTGGTATTTTTACCTAATATAATATTCCTATGTGTTTTAAATATTATTTACTTCAATTTTAATATGTATAAAATACATACACATGGTATAATCAAGACTTATAAAATTATATATTCAAATAAAC
This sequence comes from Nicotiana noctiflora, assembly GCA_032618575.1. Classification (NCBI taxonomy): domain Eukaryota; kingdom Viridiplantae; phylum Streptophyta; class Magnoliopsida; order Solanales; family Solanaceae; genus Nicotiana; species Nicotiana noctiflora. The sequence goes on along the minus strand of JASVEL010001985.1, from coordinate 25,145 downwards.
ATACAAAAAAGTGACAAAATTATTCCAGTATTATTATATGTATCATACTTGCAAATTATGTGTAACATATATATGTTAAATTCAAACAATTTTAAATTATGTTAACTAGTATACAATTATTGGTATATTCATGCCATGTGTAAGATATAAAATATTTATACTAGAATATACCATAAATGTTTTTCTAATTAAACTTGTGCATATATCTAGTATATATATTTAATATATTTGTAAAATATCTACAGTACAAAACCTAGTATATATCATTAAAGATTATTCCACTACGGATACAAAAAGACAGAAAAGGGATTATTCCTCCTTTTCGGAATTTCTAAATTCATTTTCTTCCTTCCCCAAGCCCACCTTTAGCCCTTTCTTCAACTACTATTGTGCTAATGAAAATTAATGTTGTGCATGCTAATTGGTAAATACCTATTTACATACATTTTGATCAAATATATATTTACATCCATGCGAGCATCATATTAAGGGATGCTTTTAAGTGCCATAGTAGTTACAACGGATATGACATAACTATTTATATATTAACAAAGAGTAATGTGATGTGTATGCAATGTTTGATCTTCTTTCTGGTATTTTTAGTGGTTCTTGACCAAAAATGCCTGCAAATAAAAAAATATGTTATATTTCATTGTCAAAAGAAGCCAACATAAAGGCTAATAACAATAGCCAATTAGTGAACATAGGAAATTATGTTAAGACAGACTATGGTAGTATCCCGTATACATAGTAGAGTATGACATGAAAAATGGATAAATCAAATCCACAATCCCTCGAAGTACATTGGTTCAAACACTAAATAAATCTTCTTATGTGAGTGCTTCACACACTGGCACACACTTGGTGAGCTTTTGGAAGATTTCTCATGTGAGTGATTCACACATCATAGGGACTTCAGTCCCAAAGTATTTGAAGTCCACTAAAAGAATCCACTGTATCAATTCCATTATATTTAGCTCATTTCACTTAATTTCCAAATCATGATCAAATTCATATGACAATTTCAACATCAACTTTAAAATGTCTTTAAACCCTAATACAATGAAACAATGTCAATAATATCCCCAAAAAAATTAAAAAGCAAAAAATAAATAACGAAAATCAATTGTTCCAACATTTCCTGTGACAGCAGCAATAGCTGCTATACTTGAGAAAACTCCACGGATTCTTCTCAATTAAACACACATATCCACTTTGCGAGCTCTTAGAGTATTTCTATGTGACTGCTTCATACACACACACCCGCACATACAAAACATGTTGGCACACATAAACTTTACGTCCTGCTAGAGGATTTCTTATGTAGTAGCGCGGACGCAAACACATAATAATTTTTGTTCAAAGGTGACGATGATGCAAACAGAACACTGTTAAAGTTCTTGGATAGTTACATAGTACTTTAAACATGAAAGCTGCAATTATAAATGAAAGAGGCAACAAAAAGGATTTTGCATAGAAATGCAAGACTGAACAGACTTTAAGTTTTCCTAAAAAATTCCTCAAGTTATAGCAAAATTCTCACGAGAAATGCATCTATATCCAAAAACTCAGAAAGAAAAAAGAAGTAAAATTGAAATGTTACAATTGAGTACAAAAGCAACCACAAACACTTGGAATATTGTAAGAATGGAAAACTTCAACGTTTCAATTGAAAGTTCGTCAAGAGAATTCTGGGTATGCAATATGGTTCTACGATTTATGGTCTAGATGGACTATGAATTTCAGTTGTATTGTATTATCGGACCTATGTGAGATAGGGTGATGTGAGATCACCCAGGATATATGCTTGGTAGAGTCATTCAGCTATTGGTTGTCTTCTTGTACAACTTTGGGTACGCTCAAGGACGAGTGTTGGTTTAAGTTGGGGAGGATGTGACGACCCGACCCGCCGTCTCATGTGTCACTGCTCCGTTTCCCTCATTTTATGCTCCTTCATTTTTTGTTATCGTTATGTGGTGTGTTAGAGTTGATTCGGATTGGTTTGATAAGAAATGAGGCACTTAGTCTCTATAAGGAAGTTTTAAGTTGGAAAAGTCAACCGATGTTGATTTATGAGTTATAGGGCTCGGATGTGATTTTCAGTGATTCGATTAGCTTCGGGAGGTGATTTGTAACTTAGGAATGCGATCGAAATTGATTTTGGAGATATGGTGTAGAATTACGCTTGAATTGGCGAAGTTAGTATTTTGGCGAATTCCGGTTGATAGGTGAGATTTTGATCCGAGGGTTAGAATGGAATTCCGAGAGTTTTTGTAGCTTTGATATGTGATTTGTGACGTGTGTACAAAATTTCAGGTCATTCGGACGTCGTTTGGTTAGGTCTTTGATTGAATGTGTGATTCGTAAGTTTTGAAGAAACTTAGGCTTGAATCCGATGTGAATTGATGATTTTAGTGTTGTTTGATGTGTTTTAATGAATGGAACAAGTTCATATGGTGTTTTGGGATATGTTGGTGCTTTTGGTTTAGGTCCCGGGGGCCCCGTGGTATTTTCAGATGGCCTAACGGAAGTTTGGAACTTGGACGAAATTGCAGATTTTTGCCCAGCTGTTGCAGGCCTTCGCATTCGCGAGTATTGGGACGCGTTCGTGATGGAGAGTTTTGCAGACCATCGCGTTCGTGAGGGATACTTCGCCTTCACGTAGAAGGGTCCTGGGGCCTTGCCTAATTTGTTCATCGCGTTCGCTTTTGGTAGGGCGCGTTCGCGTAAGGAAAGTATCCGAAGCATCGCGTTCGCGTTTGGCTGGTCGCGTTTGCAGACCTGATGTCGCATTCTCTTAGAGGGAAATTATGGTCAATGGGATTTGTTCTTCGCGAACGTGGGGGTGTTGACAGCGTTCGCGTAAGGTAAAATCTAGGCGTCTAGAGGGCTTTTTATATTATTCACCCGCGACCCCATTCATAATTTCCTCCATTGTTGATCACCTTAAGAGCTTTTGGGTAGAAATTGAAGGGGATTTTGACGGAAATTGATTGGAGGTAAGTTGACCTAGAAGTGCAATTTATTGAAGAATCAACCTTTAATTATTGAAAAATTGGGTGAAAAATTGAAGAACAGAGGCTTAGTTTTTAAAATAAAAATTTGGGATTTGAAAGTGCATTTGAACTTCGATTTTGGTAAATTTGATATGTGTGGACTCGTGGCAAGACAAGGAATCCGGTAATGTGAGTTTTGTAATTTTTTGAGAAGTGGGAAACCAAGATTCTTTTCTTAATCTTTTATCTAATTTGGTTGTTTCTTCAGCTAATTCCAAGTCAGGTTCTTCAGCGGGTCTGAAGTTTGCAATACAAACTGAAGAACTTCAAACTAATTTGTCTGAAGTTTACACTATAAATCGAAGTTCTTCAACCCAAACTTCAAGAGAAAATATCTGAAATTTTGCTTGTTACACTTCAATCAAAAAATTCTGAAGTTCAATGCTACTTCAGACCGGTATATCAAAGTAATTCCAAAAGCGAGTAGACTTTTTTTTTTTTTTTTTTTGCAAAGAGAGTGTAATCAATTGTGACCCAAAAACTGAGTGTAGATACAAATGCCCCCTCAAACATTCAGAATATTCATGATACTTAGTCTTGAAGTTTGGCAGAATTAACTAATTTTTAAATACATTCTAAATTGTGAATATATTTTAAACAACTGGCCTAAAAATCTGACATGGGTGCACTTCACCCATTTAATGTTGGTAAAGCAGTTTTAATGGCAGGGGTAAAATTGCATGATTAATAGAAGTGTTAACGTGGAAAAAAATGAAAGAAAATGATAAAATTGGGGAATAACAATAAACAAATAAGAACAAAAAACCTCCACCGCGCTCCTTCAATCAACTTTATGATAAGTAAATTTAAGTTGATACTAGAGGAATTCTCCAGATTATTAACAAAGGAGACAACTGCACAAAAATGGTAGAATTACAAACTACTCTCTTCGGCCCCAAAGATTAGTCAGTCTGACAAACTAAATCTGTTTTACAAAATATTTTGGGGGAATTAGAAGTCGAAACAAGCATGGAGAGTATTGAAAGCATATGTTTGAGTTGCAGAAGACACTAAACGTAAAAAAATTTAGATATCAAATTGCAAACAGTAACACTAGAAACAGCCCAAAGCTGCTGATACCTTTTGCAAGCCAGTAAAAGCGTCAACTCTATTTGTTGCGCTTCTTAGCCTGCTTACCCTGGCCCTTCTTAGGTGGTCCCTTTCCACGACGTTTCAGCATTTCAAGCTTGCTCAGGCGCTCTTGCTCTTGACGTGCCATCACAAGAGGATCATCTTTCATGATATCATGTGGGTACCATTGTGATACCTTTTCGCCAATAAGCTTCTTGCGTAATACCTTGTGAGATGATCTCTGCCCAGTTGGATTAAGCACATGACCAAATATCCTGGCCCTTGCCTCAGCTACCCCTTCAATGGCTGTAGCAGCTAGCACATTCTTCAGTCTGCCAAAGTTCATTTCTTGGTTCTGAAAGCAGCTCAATACTCGGATTCACTGCACAAAGAAGACGCTGTCTCAACAATGGTTCAGTGAGATTTCTAATGCAAATCACAAAATACATCAGACTCCGTGTTCTTAGAAGCGCAGCAAAGAGACAAGGTCTCTAACGTTTGAAGTGAAAATCGAGAAATGAAGCACATAATAAACTGAAATTTTAAGGAACCACGAAACATATACTATGAATTTAGTACTATAATAATAATTAAAATGCAACTAAAATAACTAATCCCAGTATCTAATAGAGCACTATATAATAAAGCCGAATTTTAATCTACTCCTCAAAATAGAGACTCAATGAACCAACTAAACCTCCTTTGGATCACTTAGCACATCATTGCAAATAAAATAACTAATCTAATGCTATATAATAAAGCCAACTCCTCAAAATAGAGACTCAATGAACCAACTAATCCTTGTTTGGGTCGCTAAGCACATCGTTGCTTGAAGCTCACACTTCTTTGAAGCACATGGCTTCATCTAAGAAGCACTACCCCCCCCAAGATCGGGTAAGAAAATCTATTAACTCGGGAGAAGGTATTAGGCATTCCCAAATTCCGTGGTTTTAGCATACACTTTAATCATATCTGGCTTAATAAAATTATTTAATTACTCATTTTAGAACCTATGTACTTTTACCTTTTTACCGCTTTTAATTATGGCGTTTTATGGATTTATCTTTGAACAGATCACATGCGTGTGAATCCTTTTTATTTGGGGCGATAAAATCATGTCACGCCTACGTTACACAATTAATAGCACTTTATTATTTGTTATGATTGTTTGGCCAAAGTCGCGCGAACGCGTACCTTGGTTTTAATTTTGAAAATCATAATCATATCATGCGAACGTATACATAATCACAATAATAGCTTAAAAATGCGCCTATAGAACTCTATATGTGTTCTATTATTTTTCCTAAACTTCGAGATTATTATAAGGCCAAGGGTTTATGGATATTTATTGGGAAGAGGCATAGATTTTTATCTTTTTACTATTATCTCGACTTTGGGCTCAACTTGTATTTGAGCCCGAACCAAAATCCTTGTCACGATTTATCAAATGTAAAAGCCCAAAATCACATTAACCTCACAATAAAATCACATGGCCCAATGATTCTAATATACCACAGTTTCTTCAACTTAAGATTCCATTGTTCACACTTGATTATTATCAATTACTTCGCCATTTCTGGAATTCCACCTTTTGGCTTCAATTTGTAAAGATCTGATTAATTAAAAGTAAAGAAGTTGGAAGCAGAAAAACATATGCATTGGCATTCTTTAGGATGACTCATTCAGGAGTGCCAGAGGAATGTCTTTAAAAGTGTAACGACCCGACCGGTCGTTTTAGAAAATTACGCCCCTATCCCTAATTTAACTGTTCCCCTAAGTTCATTTCCGCTATTGTGGGTTGCCGGGAGAGTCGGTTCCGAAAATTTGAGCATTTTGGGACACTTAGTCCCCAAATAAGAGCTTTGAAACTAGAAAATGGTCCATAGCCGGAACAGTGTTAAGACGATCTCGGAACGGAAATCCGATGGTTCCATTAGCTCCGTTAGGTGATTTCGGGGTTAGGAGCGCGTTCGGAATGTATTTTGGAGGTCCGTAGCTCAATTAGGCTTGAAATGCCGAAGGTTGAAATTTTGGCGAATCCGATCGATAGGTGAGATTTTGATCCGGGGTCGGAATGGAATTCGACAATTTCTGTAGCTTCGTTATGTGATTTTGGATATGTCCGCAAATTTTCAGGTCATTCGGACGTCGTTTGGTCGGGTTTTTGATCAAATATGCAATTCGGAAAGTTTTAAGAAATTTAGGCTTGAATTCGATGTGAATTATGGATTTTGATGTTGTTAGACGTGTTTTGATGATTAGAATAAGTTCGTATCATGTTTTGGAATAGGTTGGTGGTTTTCGTTGGGATCCCGGGGTCTCGGGATGAATCCGGGGGTCCAATCGGGCTATTTCATGCATTTTGGAAATGCTGTTAACTGCTGGTGTGTGCTGCAGACGAATGCTCTATGCGATCGCAATGGGCTAATGCGATCGCATAGAAGGTTTTGGAGGGGCCAAGAATTTGTTCTATGCGATCGCGGGAATGGATATGCGATCGCATAGTTCTGGAAAATTTGTTCTATGCGATCGCGGGAGGTATCATGCGATCGCATAGTTCTGGAAAGTTGTTCTATGCGATCGCGTACAGTCCTATGCGATCGCATAGTGTATAGAGAGGAGGGGGTCCCAGGTCCAGCTTTTGTTCTATGCGATCGCGGAGCAGGGCATGCGATCGCATAGTTATTTTTTCGGTATGCATCGCGATCGCATTGTGGTCTATGCGATCGCATAGAGTAGTTTGGCGAGGGTCAAAATTTGTTCTATGCGATCGCAACAGGGGTCATGCGATCGCATAGAGTAAAAAATGTCTGGCAGTGACTTAAGTCCAGAAACATTTCAGCCGCGAACCATAAACCAAAAACGCCATTTTTTGAGCTCCAAGAGAGGGAATTGAAGGGGAAACGCTGGGATATCACCGAGAAATCATCGGGGGTAAGTTTCCTAACCTTAATTCGTTGGTTTATCATGAAATCCATGATTATTTCACTGAAATTGGAAGATTAAAGGTGGGTTTGAGCCCTAGGCCTAAATGTTAGAAAATCTTTGATTTGAACGGGCAAACGGAGTCCGATTTCGATAAATTTTATATGCACGGACTCGTATTGAGATAAGGAACCCGAATATATAATTTTCGTGATTTTTCGATAAGCGTACCGAGAGTCGGGTTTTGGCAACTTGTGGGTTTTGGTGAATTTTGAGTTAATTTGATTGGGTAATGCCCAATTGGCCTATATTGATGTGATTCTATTGATTTTTATCAGATTCTACTCTTGTGGAGGCCGACATTCGTGGCAAGAGGGTTATTACTTAGCGGTTTTGTGCCGGAATTGAGGTAAGTGGCTTGTCTAACCTCGTGTGGGGGAATTTTCACCCCTAGGATATTATGTGATAGTTTAAATGCCTTGTACGCGAGGTGACGGGCGTGTACATGCGCTGGTTGTTGTAACACACACTTTACTTGAATTGTCTGATTTGTGATATTCCTGCTCTTAGCTGATAAAAGCGTTACCATTACCCGGTAGTACTTAGAAAAACATGATTAACTAGGATTCAACATGTTTAATTGCCTAGTTGATTTACTTGAATTCTTGACAAATTGTTGGCACTAATTTCGGTGAAGTTGTAATTTAACATTATATTCTCTCTGTGTGTTTTCTTATTTGATGTGTTGGTGGACTGCGGGTTCGATTCCCGGAGACCTAGGGCTGTGGGTTCGATTCCCAGAGACCCGGCGTGATATTGGTAGGGACTACGGGTTCGATTCCCGGAGACCCGGCGTGATATTGGTAGGGACTACGGGTTCGATTCCCGAGATCCTGAGTTATTGGTAGGGACTACGGGTTCGATTCCCGGAGATCCTGAGTTATTGAGATATTATTGAGACATGGGCTGCGGGTTCGATTCCCGGAGACCCAGGGGTGCTGTTAATGGGACTGTGGGTTCAATTCCCACAGGTCCTGGACTTGTTTTATTGAGTTGGTTACTTGTTGTTAGCTTAATTGTAGACGGTTGCAGTAATCATTTTATTGTTGTTATTTCGGAATTATTATCATTTAAACTGCTTATTATTGTTATCATCATTATATTATTTATTTTCTCAGTAGGGCCCTGATCTACCTCGTCACTACTCCATCGAGGTTAGGCTTGGCACTTATTGAGTACCGCCGTGGTGTACTCATGCTACTCTTCTGCACACTTTTGTTGTGCGGATCCAGGTACATCAGAGCAGGCTCGTACTAGGTGATTCCGCAGCTTTCTGGGAGACTTCGAGGTATGATCTGCTACGTCCGCGGATCCGGAGGCTTCCCTTCTATTCTAGTATTACTAGTGGACATTTTCTTCATTTCGTTGTTAGATACTCTTTACACATAGAGCCACAGTTGTATTTCTCTTTTAGTCTGTATTACCGTGGGGTTCCGGATCTTGGTAGTGTTCTATTTATTGTGTGACGGATGTATGTGCCAAGCGGCACGGATTACATACCTTTTTGTGTTATTTTCCGTTGTTCCTTATTTAAGTATTTTATGACTTGTATATTCCGCAACGTGTTAGGCTTACCTAGTCGTGGGGACTGGGTGCCATCACGACATGTTCACAATTGGTGAACTAGGGTCGTGACAAGTTGGTATCAGAGCTCTAGGTTCATAGGAGTCACGGGACACAGACCGGTTATTTAGAGTCTCGCCGATCGATACGGAGACGTCCGTATTTATCTACGAGGGGCTATGTAACTGTTTAGGAAACTCTTCATTTCTTTTGGATTCCTTGTCGTGCGACATTTTTGGCATCAAAAATCTAAACTACTGCTTTCTATTCTCTCACGGATGGTGAGGACACGAGCTAACCGCGATGATCAGGTACCCGCGCCCCCTGTTGCTGCCGTCAGAGGCCGGGGCCGAGGTAGAGGACGAGGACGCGCCCGAGGTGCAGCCACAGCACCATCGCGCGCTGCCGCCGAGGTGCCACCGGTAGACCAGGTTGGAGCGCAGGCACCTGGTACACCGACTACAGCTGCTACTACTCCAGCACTACAGGAGACCCTGGCTCAGTTCGTGAGCATGTATACCACTTTAGCCCAGGCAGGACTGCTTCCTCTTGTTGCAGCTACATCTCAGGCCGGGGGAGGGGCCCAGACTCCCGCAGCCGTTACACCGGAGCAGCGTGTGCCAGTGGGACAGGTTCCAGATGTTTTGGTTATGCCTCCTGCCGCCCCAGCACAACCCGGAGGTGGACCAGCTGCCTCTGAGGACGAGCAACGTAGATTGGAGAGGTTCAAGAAATATGACCCTCCAGTGTTTAGTGGTTTGGCTTCAGATGATGCATTGGGTTTTCTAGAGGAGTGTCATCGTATTCTTCGTACTATGGGGATTGTGGAGACCAGCGGGGTTTCCTTTACTGCTTTTCAGTTTCATGGGGCCGCTTATGATTGGTGGCGCACGTATGAGTTGGATAGTCCGGAGGAGTCTGCTTCATTGACTTGGACGCAGTTTTCAGATCTGTTTTTGAGGGAGTTTGTTCCACAGAGCCTTAGGGATTCTTGGCGCTCGGAGTTTGAGCGGTTGCGACAGGGCTCCATGTCAGTATCGGAGTATGCCATCAGTTTCACCCGTCTGGCCAGGCATGCACCGGCCTTGGTAGCCACGGTTCGGGAGAGAGTGCGGAGATTTATTGAGGGCTTGATTCCGCCTATCCGATCCAGCATGGCCAGAGAGTTGGAGACAGATATATCTTATCAGCAGGCAGTTAGCATTGCCAGGAGGATCGAGAGTATGCTCCCTAGAGAGCGTGGAGATAGAGAGGCCAAGAGGTCTCGTGAGTCGGGCCATTTCTCTGGTGCCCGCACTTCAGCAGCCGGTCGTTTTAGCAGGGGATATTCCGGTCGTCCGGTTCACTCAGCATTGCCCGCAGCCGGTAGCACTCCAGGTCTTCCAGCACCACAGGAGCCTTATTATGCTCCCCCAGTTTCCAGTGCACCTCCTGCACGGGGTCCTTCCAGGGGTCAGACTAGTGGGGTTGAGGCCGGTCAGTCACAGCCACCGCGTCCTCTCACAGCTTGTTTTGAGTGCGGGGATACTCGCCACCTGGTTAGGGAGTGCCCCAGGCGTAGGAGGGGAGCACCTCACCAGTCTTCGCAGCATCAGCGTGGTTCTCAGGGTCAGCAGGCTATCATTCCAGCTCCAGCTGCTATTCCACCTGCCCAGCCAGCCAGGGGCGGGGGTCAGGGTTCTAGAGGCCGCCCTCGAGAGGGGGGACAAGCCAGATTCTATGCTATTCCTGATCGCGCCGCGGCTGTTGCATCTGACTCTATTATCACAGGTATTATTCTGGTTAGTCACAGGGGAGGCATCGGTTCTATTCGACCCTGGTTCTACCTTTTCATATGTGTCTTCTTACTTTGCTTCTCATCCGGGTGTGCCTCGGGATTCTTTGAGTGCCCCCATTTATGTTTCCACTCCGGTGGGTGATTCTTTGGGCAGTGGACCGCGTATATCGGTCGTGTTTGATTACTATTTGTGATTTTGAGACCAGAGCGGATCTATTGCTGCTTGGGATGGTCGATTTTGATATTATTCCGGGCATGGACTGGTTGTCGCCCCATTATGCTATTCTTGATTGTCACGCCAAGACCGTGACGCTGGCTATGCCGGGCATTCCACGTATTGAGTGGAGTGGTACTCTAGATCACACCCCTAGCCGTGTTATTTCTTTTCTCAGAGAGCTCAGCGTATGGTTGAGAAGGGGTGTGCTGCTTATCTAGCCTATGTGCGGGACGTCGGTGTTGACACTCCCTCTATTGATTCTGTTCATGTGGTACGTGACTTTGCTGATGTATTTCCAGCCGATCTTCCGGGCATGCCGCCTGACCGAGACATTGACTTTGCTATTGACTTGTTGCCGGGCACTCAGAGCCCATTTCTATTCCACCGTACCGTATGGCTCCTCCCGAATTAAAGGAGTTGAAGGATCAGAGTTACGGGAGTTATTAGGCAAGGGTTTTATTCGACCCAGTGTTTCGCCTTGGGGTGCTCCCTGTATTGTTTGTGAAGAAAAAGGACGGTTCTATGCGTATGTGTATTGACTATCGTCGGCTGAATAAGGTTACAGTGAAGAACCCGGTATCCTTTGCCCCGTATTGATGATTTATTTGACCAGCTACAGGGCGCACATGTGTTTTCTAAGATTGATTTGCGCTCCGGGTATCACCAGCTAAAGATTCGGGAGCCAGATATCCCGAAGACTGCCTTCAGGACCCGGTATGGTCACTATGAGTTCCTCGTGATGTCTTTTGGGTTGACTAATGCCCCGGCAGCATTTATGCATTTGATGCACAGTGTGTTCAGGCCTTATCTGGACTCGTTCGTGATTGTCTTCATTGATGATATTCTAGTATATTCTCGGAGCCGGGAAGAGCACGAGCAACATTTGAGGATAGTGCTTCAGATCCTGAGGGAGAAGCAACTTTATGCCAAGTTCTCTAAATGTGAATTTTGGTTGAGTTCTGTGGCATTTTTGGGCCACGTGGTGTCGAGTGATGGTATTCGAGTAGATCCGAGGAAGGTGGAGGCCGTGCAGAGTTGGCCCAGACCCTCCTCCGCTACTGAGATTCGCAGTTTCCTTGGTTTGGCGGGCTACTACCGTCGTTTCGTAGAGGGGTTCTCTTCGATTGCAGCACCTATGACTAGATTGACCCAAAAGGGTGCCCCTTTTCGGTGGACAGACGAGTGTGAGGCGAGCTTTCAGAAGCTCAAGACAGCTTTGACTTCGGCCCCTATATTGATGTTGCCTACAGGTTCGGGGTCCTATACCGTATATTGTGATGCCTCACGAGTTGGACTCGGTGCGGTATTGATGCAGGACGGTAGGGTGATTGCCTACGCGTCGAGACAGCTGAAGGTGCATGAGAAGAATTACCCTGTTCATGATTTGGAGCTAGCTGCCATTGTTCACGCCTTGAAAATTTGGCGTCATTATTTATATGGGGTTCCTTCCGAGATCTACACTGATCACCGGAGCTTGCAACACTTGCTTAAGCAGAAGGACCTGAATATGCATTAGAGGAGATGGTTGGAGCTATCGAAGGACTATGATATTACTATTCTCTATCATCCGGGCAAGGCTAATGTAGTTGCCGATACCTTGAGTCATCGAGCAGAGAGTTTGGGGAGTTTGGCATATCTACCAGCTTCGGAGAGGCCTATGGCGATGAATGTACAGGCTTTAGCCATGCAATTTGTTAGGCTGGATCTTTCGGAGCCCAGCCGGGTTCTGGCTTGTGTGGTTTCTCGGTCTTCTCTATTTGACCGCATCAGGGGAGCGTCAGTTCGACGACCCTCATTTGCTTGTCCTTCAGGATAGAGTTCGGCGTGGTGATGCTCGAGATGTTACCATCGGGGATGATGGAGTTATGAGGATGCGGGGGCGTATCTGTGTGCCCAATGTAGATGATCTTCGGGAGCTGATTCTAGCAGAGGCCCATAGTTCGCGGTATTCCATCCATCCGGGTGCCGCGAAGATGTATCAGGACTTGAAACAGCATTACCGGTGGAGGCGGATGAAGAGGGATATAGTTGATTATGTTTCTAGATGCCTCAACCGCCAGCAGGTGAAGTATGAGCATCAGCGTCCGGGTGGATTGATGCAGCAGATTGAGATTCCCGAGTGGAAATGGGAGCGCATTACCATGGACTTTGTATCTGGACTTCCACGGACTATTAGGAAGTTTGATTCTATTTGGGTTATTGTGGATCGGCTGACCAAGTCCGCCCATTTTATACCGGTGAGCACTACTTATTCATCGGAGCGACCGGCGGAGATCTATATCAAGGAGATAGTTCGGCTGCATGGTATTCCAGTTTCCATCATTTCAGATAGAGGCACTCAGTTCACTTCACGGTTCTGGAGAGCTGTACAGCAGGAGTTAGGTACTCGGGTAGAGCTGAGCACATCATTTCACCCCCAGACTGATGGGCAGTCCGAACGCACTATTCGGATTTTGGAGGATATGCTCCGTGCGTGCGTGATTGAGTTTGGAGGTTCATGGGATCACTTCTTGCCACTGGCGGAGTTTGCTTATAACAACAGCTACCAGTCCAGTATTCAGATGGCACCGTACGAGGCCCTATATGGTAGGAGGTGCAGGTCTCCCGTGGGTTGGTTTGAGCCGGGCGAGGCCAGGTTACTAGGTACTGATATGGTTCAGGAGGCTATGGACAAGGTCAAGGTGATTCGGGACAGACTTCGTGCGGCCCAGTCTAGACAGAAGAGTTATGCGGACAAGAAGGTTCGCGATGTGGCTTTTATGGTTGGTGAGCGGGTTCTGCTTCGAGTCTCGCCCATGAAGGGCGTTATGAGGTTTGGGAAGAAAGGAAAGCCGAGTCCTAGATTTATTGGCCCTTTTGAGATTTTGAGGCGTGTTGGGGAGGTTGCTTATGAGTTGGCCTTACCTCCCAGCCTAGCCGGAGTTCACTCCGTATTTCATGTCTCCATGCTCCGAAGATACCATGGTGACCCGTCGCACGTGTTGGATTTCACATCTGTTCAGCTAGACAAGGATCTTTCTTATGTTGAGGAGCCAGTAGCCATTCTAGACAGGCAAGTCAGAAAGCTAAGGTCAAAGAACATCGCTTCGGTAAAGGTTCAGTGGTGGGGCCAGCCGGTCGAGGAGGCGACTTGGGAGACCGAGCAGGATATGCGCAGCCAGTACACTCATCTTTTCACTACTCCGGTATGTTTTCTATGCTCGTTCGAGGACGAACGAATCTTTTAAGTGTTGGAAGATGTAACGACTCGGCCGGTCGTTTTAGAAAATTACGCCCCTATCCCTAATTTAACTGTTCCCCTAAGTTCTTTTCTGCTATTGTGGGTTGCCGGGAGAGTCGGTTCCGAAAATTTGAGCATTTTGGGACACTTAGTCCCCAAATAAGAGCTTTGAAACTAGAAAATGGTCCATAGCCGGAACAGGTGTTAAGACGATCTCGGAACGGAAATCCGATGGTTCCATTAGCTCCGTTAGGTGATTTCGGGGTTAGGAGCGCGTTCGGAATGTATTTTGGAGGTCCGTAGCTCAATTAGGCTTGAAATGCCGAAGGTTGAAATTTTGGCGAATCCGATCGATAGGTGAGATTTTGATCCGGGGTCGGAATGGAATTCCGACAATTTCTGTAGCTTCGTTATGTGATTTTGGATATGTCCGCAAATTTTCAGGTCATTCGGACGTCGTTTGGTCGGGTTTTTGATCAAATATGCAATTCGGAAAGTTTTAAGAAATTTAGGCTTGAATTCGATGTGAATTATGGATTTTGATGTTGTTAGACGTGTTTTGATGATTAGAATAAGTTCGTATCATGTTTTGGAATAGGTTGGTGGTTTTCGTTGGGATCCCGGGGGCCTCGGGATGAATCCGGGGGTCAAATCGGGCTATTTCTTGCATTTTGGAAATGCTGTTAACTGCTGGTGTGTGCTGCAGACGAATGCTCTATGCGATCGCAATGGGCTAATGCGATCGCATAGAAGGTTTTGGAGGGGCCAAGAATTTGTTCTATGCGATCGCGGGAATGGATATGCGATCGCATAGTTCTGGAAAATTTGTTCTATGCGATCGCGGGAGGTATCATGCGATCGCATAGTTCTGGAAAGTTGTTCTATGCGATCGCGTACAGTCCTATGCGATCGCATAGTGTATAGAGAGGAGGGGGTCCCAGGTCCAGCTTTTGTTCTATGCGATCGCGGAGCAGGGCATGCGATCGCATAGTTATTTTTTCGGTATGCATCGCGATCGCATTGTGGTCTATGCGATCGCATAGAGTAGTTTGGCGAGGGTCAAAATTTGTTCTATGCGATCGCAACAGGGGTCATGCGATCGCATAGAGTAAAAATGTCTGGCAGTGACTTAAGTCCAGAAACATTTCAGCCGCGAACCATAAACCAAAAACGCCATTTTTTGAGCTCCAAGAGAGGGAATTGAAGGGGAAACGCTGGGATATCACCGAGAAATCATCGGGGGTAAGTTTCCTAACCTTAATTCGTTGGTTTATCATGAAATCCATGATTATTTCACTGAAATTGGAAGATTAAAGGTGGGTTTGAGCCCTAGGCCTAAATGTTAGAAAATCTTTGATTTGAACGGGCAAACGGAGTCCGATTTCGATAAATTTTATATGCACGGACTCGTATTGAGATAAGGAACCCGAATATATAATTTTCGTGATTTTTCGATAAGCGTACCGAGAGTCGGGTTTTGGCAACTTGTGGGTTTTGGTGAATTTTGAGTTAATTTGATTGGGTAATGCCCAATTGGCCTATATTGATGTGATTCTATTGATTTTTATCAGATTCTACTCTTGTGGAGGCCGACATTCGTGGCAAGAGGGTTATTACTTAGCGGTTTTGTGCCGGAATTGAGGTAAGTGGCTTGTCTAACCTCGTGTGGGGGAATTTTCACCCCTAGGATATTATGTGATAGTTTAAATGCCTTGTACGCGAGGTGACGGGCGTGTACATGCGCTGGTTGTTGTAACACACACTTTACTTGAATTGTCCGATTTGTGATATTCCTGCTCTTAGCTGATAAAAGCGTTACCATTACCCGGTAGTACTTAGAAAAACATGATTAACTAGGATTCAACATGTTTAATTGCCTAGTTGATTTACTTGAATTCTTGACAAATTGTTGGCACTAATTTCGGTGAAGTTGTAATTTAACATTATATTCTCTCTGTGTGTTTTCTTATTTGATGTGTTGGTGGACTGCGGGTTCGATTCCCGGAGACCTAGGGCTGTGGGTTCGATTCCCAGAGACCCGGCGTGATATTGGTAGGGACTACGGGTTCGATTACCGGAGACCTAGGGCTGTGGGTTCGATTCCCACAGACCCGACGTGATATTGGTAGGGACTACGGGTTCGATTCCCGAGATCCTGAGTTATTGGTAGGGACTACGGGTTCGATTCCCGGAGATCCTGAGTTATTGAGATATTATTGAGACATGGGCTGCGGGTTCGATTCCCGGAGACCCAGAGGTACTGAGAATGGGACTGTGGGTTCAATTCCCACGGATCCTGGATTTATTTATTTGAGTTGGTTATTTGTTGTTAGCTTGATTGTAGACAGTTGCAGTAAACATCGTAATGTTGTTATTTCGGAAATTATTGTTATTATCTGTTAAACTGTTTATTTTGTTATCATCATATTATTATTGTTTCTCAGTAGGGCCCTGACTTTCCTCGTCACTACTCCATCGAGGTTAGGCTTGGCACTTACTGAGTACCGCTGTGGTGTACTCATGCTACTCTTCTGCACACTTTTGTTGTGCAGATCCAGGTACATCAGAGCAGGCTCGTACTAGGTGATTCTGCAGCTTTCTGGGAGACTTCGAGGTATGATCTGCTACGTCCGCGGATCCGGAGGCTTCCCTTCTATTCTAGTATTACTAGTGGACATTTTCTTCATTTCGTTGTTAGATACTCTTTACACATAGAGCCACAGTTGTATTTCTCTTTTAGTCTGTGTTACTGTGGGGTTCCGGATCTTGGTAGTGTTCTATTTATTGTGTGACGGATGTATGTGCCAAGCGGCACGGATTACATACCTTTTTGTGTTATTTTCCGCTGTTCCTTATTTAAGTATTTTATGACTTGTATATTCCGCAACGTGTTAGGCTTACCTAGTCGTGGGGACTGGGTGCCATCATGACATGTTCACAATTGGTGAACTAGGGTCGTGACAAAAAGCTCCAAGCATTTCAAAAGGTAAGCAAGAAACAGATGATGGCTAATTACAAAACTACACAAAGAACAGATCATTGACATTTTATATAGGTGGACAAAAAAATTGATCACTTCTTTATGGGCCAGCTACAGGGAGTGGTCGATGGAAGCATAGTCATACAAATACTCAAGAAGTAAGCTCATAGCATCAAAAGCAGCTAACCTCAACTATCAATATCCATATCAACCACACTTCATTTCGGTCGACATACATTCTTTTACCCAGCACCATTATATATTAAAGGAAGAAGTCGAAACTGAGAAATCAAAGTCATAGTATCCAACAATACCAAACAGATGCATCAGATAATAAACATGATTCTATATTAGCATAGACAATATCTCATTTCGCGCTGAAACTTAAAAAAAAAAAAAATTCAATGAACCAACAGAAAATATCAGAGAAATATACACAAACAAATTTCAGCAAATTTATAGCGCATGGATGTCCAAACAACGATTACATTTCGAGATTGAGATAAATACCTCTAAACAGCAGTAAAGACAAACTTGCATAACCAAATAAAGGCGAAGAGAAAGCTGGAGCTCACCGAAAACCGAATCAACAAAATGCAGCTTCAATTTCAGAAATCCAAATCAAACTCGAACACCAAGGAGTTGTAGAAGTAATGCAACAGAAATCGGACCAGATCTAAAAATTTCAGAGTTGAATTTGGAAAGCTATTTTTGAATCATTATTTTTTCGGATGCTGCTTTGTGAAGAAATCGTGGATGAAGAGAGAAATCAACGAGTGTGTGAACGAGTGAGGATTTATGAGGCGAATAATTTTTGGGTATTCTGGAGGGGATTCGTGTGACGACCCAAAGGGTCATCACTTATTTTATTAATAATTTCGAGCTTCGAGGCCTTGAAAACCTCATTCTATGTTGCCTCGATTTACGTGCACGATCCGAGCATGTAGCCGGAAAGATTTTGTGATAGAAAATATGAATTCTATGAGAAATTTGGATAAAAATGATATTAATATTGATATGGTTGACTTCGGTCAACATTTTTGGTAAACGGATCCGGACCCGAGATTGGATGGTCCCGAGAGGTCCGTAGGAAAATATGGGACTTGGACATGTGTCCGGAGTCGAATTCTCGAGGCCTAGAGCCCAAGTTATGAATTTTTATGTGAAATTGTTTTTGATGCAATTATTAAAGGAAATAAATTGATAGACATTGGTATCGGGCTCGTATTTTGGTTCCGACGCCCGGTACAAGTCTTAAACATTATATATGTGATTTCTGTAAAGTTTGGTGACATTTGGATGTCGTTTGAGATGTTTTGGACCTTGAGTTCCAAGTTAAGAAGTTTTGAAAAGCAAAAGTATGAAAATCATGAGTTTGGGGCTTGATTTGATTGAAACGAAGTGATATTGGCGATATGATCGCACGAACAAGTCCATAATGTGTTTTTGAGGTTGTGTACATGTTTGGTTTGGAGCCCGGGGGGCTCGGGTAAAGATTTGATAGGCCGTTGGATAAAAATCTGAATTTTGAACTGCTGGTTTTTTTCACCCAGCTGTTGGCTTCGCAATTGCGAAGAATTCTTCGCAATTGCGAAGGTGACAAACCTAGGCAGGGTTCGCAAATGCGAACCCTTGATCGCAAATGCGAAGGGCGTCCAGGAGGCTTGGGTTCGCAAATGCGAACATAACCTCGCAAATGCGAGGCCTTCACTATTGAGCCATGCTTCGCAAATGCGAAGCCTTCTTCGCAAATGCGAAGGAGTCACTGCTGAGCCATGCTTCGCAAATGCGAAGCCTTCTTCGCAAATGCGAAGGAGCCTGGTTCGCAAATGCGAACAAATGTTCGCAAATGCGAACTTTCTACCCTTAGCTTATTTTTCAAACTCCAGAAATTGGTCGGGGTTCGCAATTGCGAACCCATGTTCGCAAATGCGAACACAGAGACCTGAAAAACACGAATTTCAGTCATTTCTTCATTTTTCACAAAACCAAAACACCCAATTGCGACTCTTCAAGGATTTCTTCTTCACCAAAACGATTGTAAGTCACTTTTTACTTAATTCTTTCAATTCCTAACATCATTAAACATGTTTTTCATTAGAAATCAAATGTTTTCATGGTAAAATTCTTGTTTTTGGTTAGAAAATAGGTTTTTCATAAATTGGGAATTGGACCTCGAATTGAGGTCCGATTTTGAAACAAATTATATACATGAACTCGTGGGGGATGGGTAACCGGATTTTGGTCCTAACCCCGAATTCCGACCATGTGGGCCCGGGGTTGAAATTTACTATTCATGGCAGAATGTAGTAAAAGTGTTATTTAGTATTAAGAATTAGTTTGTGGAGTAGAATTGATGACATTAAATCAATTGTGTATAGATACGGTTGGATTGGAGCCAAATTGAAAGAAAAGACATTTCCACGGATTGGATTGTTCATAAGCATTCGAGGTAAGTGTTTGTTCTATCCTAGCTTGAGGGAATAGGATTATGTGTTATGTGCTATGTGATCGAGTGCGGTGTATGGGCTGTGGTGACGAGCATCCATACATTGGCGTCTAGTATGACCGTGAGTCGTGGGAAAATGATATTTTGAGATATATTATAGGTGAATCGTTGTTGTTCTCCCTTGTTGGGACTTGTTGTGAAGATAATTATTGATTGCCCTTGATGGGACAAATTATGAATTGTTTTTTTTTCTTTCTTTCTCTGCCCTTAACTGTGATTGTTATTTGGGTGAGGAAGAGTGATAATGCACGAAGGGTGATGCCGTGCCATGTTTATTTATTTATGCACGAAGGTTAATGCCGTGCCATGTTTATTTATTAATTATGCACGAAGGATCATGCCGTGCCCTGGTTATTGAACCATGTACGAAGGATCATGCCGTACTATGGATGTGAGGATGAGAGTAAAAGCACGAAGGGTGATGCCGTGTACTTTATTTGTTTATTTGGTGAGGATGAGAGTAAAAGCACGAAGGGTGATGCCGTGTACTTTATTTGTTTATTTGGTGAGGATGAGAGTAAAAGCACGAAGGGTGATGCCGTGCAATTGCTTGTTATTTCTTGAAGTGATATTATTCGTGTTTACATTATACTTTGTTTTCTTTGTGAAATTATTAACTGTGGTTAGTTGTTAAATTCTTTAAGATATTTCTTATTGTGTTATTACTTGATTATTTCTTGTTATTTTGTGGTACACATATATATATTGAATTGCACAGGTTTATGTGAGTGTCTGGTCCTAGGCTTGTCACTACTTCGCCGGGATAGGCCAGGCACTTACCAGCACATGGGGTCGGTTGTGCTGATGCTACACTTCTGTGCGTTTTTGCACAGGTCCAGGTTACGATCAGGAGCAGCAGCAGCAGTAAATAGATTGCGTGGGAGTTGATTTCATTTGAGACCGAGGTAGCTTGCAGACGTCCGCAGGCCCGGCGTCTCTTTCTTTATTTATGTTTATAGCTGTAGTCTCATTATTCCGAGACGAACAGAATTATGATATATTTTCTTCAGACTTTTATGTGTAGTATTCCATAGTAGTTTGTGAGTTGGTGACTCCAAATCTTGGGTAGAGGATTTCAGTATGGTTTTTACCTTGGGATTTGTTATTTCCATTTCGATAAAGTATTCCGCATTTATTTAATTAAAATTGTGTTATAAACAGGATAGTATGAATATAGTGGCTTGCCTAGCTACCACGAGTAGGCGCCATCACGATCCCGATATTGGGGGAAAAATCCGGGTCGTGACAAGTTGGTATCGAGCTCTAGGTTACATAGGTCTCACCACTCACGAACAAGCTTAGTAGAGTTTGAGAGGTAGGTACGGAGACGTCCGTACTTGTCCTTCAGAGTCTATTGAGTTAGGAAAAAGTCTCTCATTTGTTCTTTCTTGTCGTGCTACTTGATCCTCAATTACTGATTGGAATTTCTATTCTGTCCTTTCGCAGATGGTAAGGACACGCACTTCTTTGTCCGCTGACCAGCAGCCTGAGCCCCAGACAGCTCCTGTGAGGGGCAGGGGCCGAGGCCGTACTAGAGGCCGTGGTAGGGGTAGAGCTCAGCCCCAGGCAGCTACCCCAGAGGTGGAGCCTCATATTGAGATTGATGAGGAGGTTCCGGTTCCAGCAGCTCCAGCGGGCCCAGCTCAGGTCCCAGGAGAGGCTTTGATTACCCCGGATCTCCGGGATGCTTTGGTCAGAATAGCGGGATTTATGGATAGCATCGCCAGAGCGGGTCTATTATCAGTTGCCCCAGCTACTTCTCAGGGCTGGAGGAGGGGCCCAGACTCCTATTGCTCATACTCCGGAGCCAGTAGCTCCTCAGCCTCAAGCACCAGTAATTCAGCCAGCTGTGGCCACTCAGTCAGGTACCACAGCTCATGCCGGCGATGGAGCGGCCATGACTTCCGATTCGTTATGGAGGCTTGATCGGTTCTCCAAGCTATTTACCACTACATTCAGTGGAGCCGCATCAGAGGATCCTCAGGACTTTTTATTCAGTTGCCATGAGATTCTCAAGACTATGGGGATCGTGGAGACAAACGGAGTTGATTTCTGTACCTTCAGACTTGCAGGATCCGCCAAGACTTGGTGGAGAGATTATTGCCTGACTCGACCAGCAGGGTCCCCAGCTCTATCATGGGACCAGTTTGCGGAACTATTTATGGAGAAGTTTCTCCCTGCTACTCAGCGGGATTTACTTCGGAGGCAGTTTGAGCGCCTCCATCAGGGCACTATGACAGTTACACAGTATGAGACGAGATTTATTGACTTGGCTCGTCATGCAGTGGTGATACTTCCCACGGAGCGGGAGAGGGTCCGCAAGTTTATAGATGGGCTTAATCATCCGATTAGACTCCAGATGGCTATGGGCGTGGGGAGTGACATATCATTTCAGGAGGCAGCCAATGCAGCACGCAGAGTTGAGATGGCTCTTGCTAGGGGAGGCGGTTATTCTTCGGATAAGAGGCCTCGTCATTCAGGTAGATTTGGTGGTTCTTCCTCTGGTAGCAGAGAATCCTTTGATAGAGGTCAGTCTTCCAGGCCTTTTCATTCCGCCCTTCGAGCTTCACGGGGTGGATCGGGTGATCGTGGTTCTCGGGGGTATTATTCAGACCAGTCTCCTATTAGTGCTCGGCCTCTTCAGAGTGTTCGTGGAGGCCATTCGGGTCGTCGGGGCCAGCAGCCCTATCAGTCCAAGAGTTGCTACGGTTGTGGCGACCCGAGTCATTTTATCGGGAATTGCCCTATAGCGGCGGGCAACTCTCGGCGGCGAGGTCCTCGTCCCATGATTCGAGCCCCGGCGACCCTCAGCCTGCCCGGCCGGCCAGAGGCGGGGGTAGGGATTATAGAGGTGGAGGTCGAGACCGTAGAGGTGGAGACGGTCCGGCGAGAGGTAGAGGTCGGCCGGTTGATGGTCGTCCTAGAGACGCGACTCAGAGAGGAGGTGCGGATCCCCGGTTCTATGCTTTACCGGCCAGGCCGAGGCAGAGGCATCGGATGCTGTGATTACGGGTACTATTCTTGTGTGTGGCAGAGGTGCTTCGGTATTATTTGACCCTGGATCTACATATTCCTATGTGTCTTCCTACTTCGCACCGTATTTGGTTGTGCCCAGGCTATGCTCTGGATATTCCAGTTTATGTGGCTACGCCAGTGGGTGACTCTATTTTAGTCGATCGGGTGCATCGTGCGTGCGTAGTTATATTTGGGGGTCTTGAGACCCGTGTTGATCTGTTGCTCTTGGATATGGTAGATTTTGATGTCATATTGGGGATGGACTGGTTGTCCCCATACCATGCTATTCTTGATTGTCATGCTAAGACTGTCACCTTAGCCTTGCCGAATCACCCCGATTAGAGTGGAAGGGTACCTCAAGCCACTCCGTTCGCACTGTTATTTCTTATGTTAAGGCTCGACGTATGGTCGAGAAGGGGTGTCTAGCTTATTTGGCTTATGTTTGTGATTCCAGCGCAGAAGTTCCTTCCATTGATTCAGTCCCTATTGCACGGGAGTTTCCTGAGGTTTTTCCTTCAGACCTGCCGGGCATGCCACCCGACAGGGATATTGATTTCTGTATTGATTTGGCACCGGGCACTCAGCCCATCTCTATTCCACCCTATCGTATGGCCCCGCCGGAACTAAAAGAGTTGAAAGATCGGTTGCAGGACCTTCTTGAGAAGGGCTTTATCAGGCCCAGTGTTTCCCCCTGGGGAGCACCTGTATTATTTGTAAAGAAGAAGGATGGCTCGATGCGGATGTGTATTGATTACCGGCAGTTAAACAAGGTGACTATCAAAAATAAATATCCACTGCCGAGGATTGATGATTTGTTTGACCGGCTCCAGGGAGCGAGGGTATTCTCTAAGATAGACTTGAGGTCAGGCTACCATCAGCTGAAGATCAGGGCGGCTGACATTCCTAAGACAGCCTTTCGCTCTAGATATGGGCATTATGAGTTCTTGGTCGTGTCCTTCGGGTTGACCAATGCCCCAGCAGCATTCATGGAGTTGATGAATCGGGTATTCAGGCCTTACTTAGATCTGTTCGTGATAGTCTTCATAGATGACATCCTGGTATACTCCCGCAGCCAGGAAGAGCACGAGCAACACCTCAGAGTGGTTCTTCAGACTCTAAAAGATAACCAGCTATATGCCAAATTTTCTAAATGTGAGTTACGGTTGAGTTCGGTAGCATTACATTGTATCAGTGGAAGGTATTTAGGTAGACCCAAAGAAGATTGAGGCAGTCCAGAATTGGCCTCGACCAGCTTTAGTGATCGAGATCCGGAGTTTCTTGGGATTAGCAGGTTACTACCGTAGATTTGTAGAGGGGTTTTCTTCTATTGCAGCCCCGATGACCAGGTTGATGCCGTGCAACTGTTTGCTATTTCTTGAATTGATATTACTTGTGTTTACATTACACTTTGTTTTTCCTTGTGAAATTATTAACTGTGGTTAATTGTTGAATTCTTTAAGATATTCCTTATTGTGTTATTACTTGATTATTTCTTGTTATTTTGTGGTACACATATATATATTAAATTGCACAGGTTTATGTAGATATCTGGTCCTAGGCTTGTCACTACTTCATGGGATAGGCAGGGCACTTACGGCACAATAGAGTCGGTTGTCTTGATGCTACCTTGTCTGGAATTTTTGCACGGAGTCCAGGTTACGGCGAGGGCAGCAGCAGCAGTAATGAATTGCGTGGGAGTTGATCACATTTGAGACCAAAGTGGCTGCAGACGTCCAGACGCGTCTCTTTCTTTTTATGTTAATAGGCCCCGTAGTCTCATTGTTCAGAGACAAACGGAATTATGTTATATTTCATTCAAACTTTTATGTAAATTATAGAGAGAGAATGGGAATGGGGAAGCGGCTGGAGTGTGAGAATGAGGGGGGGAAAGTTTAGGTTAGGGTTATTAAAAGAAAAAGGGGGGGACTGCGAGGCAGGAGAATCCAAAGGGTTTACCTACCGCGGTTTGACCGCGATCGCGGTCCAACTACGATGGGTAAGGTTTAGAGGCAGTCTTCCACCGCGGTTCTACCGCTATCGCGGTGGAACCGCGGTGAGAAGGCTCCTCTAATTTTAAACCTCGCAGCATCATTTTTTTTATATATATAGACTAACTATAATGTTTTACAATTACAACAATTTCGTGGGTTGCCTCCCACGTAGCGCCTGATATAATATCGCGGCACGACCCAACTTACTGCATTTTAAGGCACGCTCAACTTTGAGGTTCATCCAGATGCAATTCAACCATCTTAATTGCTTCATACATGCCAACGTAATTTCAACCTCTGTCCATTGACTCTGAAAGTGCGAGAGCCATCTTTAGATTGTATTTCCACAGTGCCAGACTGTAACACTTCAACCACCCGGAATGGGCCAGACCATCTTGATTTCAATTTGCCCGGGAACAACCATAATCTTGATTTATAGAGTAGTACCTTGTCCCCGGTTTTGAAGTTGTGTTCTATGATGTTTTAGTCATGCAGTCGCTTCATCCTCTCCTTATATAATCTTGTGCTCTCAAAAGCCATATACCGGAACTCTTCCAGCTCATGTAATTCCGTGACTCTTGTTTTGCCCGCTTCATCCCAGTTGAGATTTAATTGCTTGAGTGCCCGCCATGATTTATGCTCCAGTTCAACGGGTAGGTGACAAGCTTTTCCAAACACCAATTTGTATGGTGACATGCCGATTTGTGTCTTAAAAGCTGTCATATACGCACATAATGCATCATCGAGCTTTCTTGACTAGT
>JASVEL010001984.1:0-85944 GCA_032618575.1 Nicotiana noctiflora | reverse complement strand
GGCAAGTTCTCAATGTAAAGAATCTCTCGTGAATGAAATGACACTTCGGACTCATACACTCTTCGTCTAGGGGGTCTCTCCTCAAATCAGGTCCTTCCTCCTCATCCTCTGCATCACCATCCTCACGAGGAAAGGGTATGTCATCTCCGAATTCATCCGTATTGTTATCGTAATCACTGTTCTCTTCCTCACTTTGTGCATCTGCCAGATCCCGATATAATACATTATTTTCAGGTAATTGAGTGAGTTCAACTTGCTCGTTTTCACTGCACAACCAACAAAAACATAAGCTACTAAATTAATAAATGATTTTCATATGGCTATATCACTTCACTTACAAGTCGTAATGTGATGAAATTCTATGATGGACATTTTCAATTAGGTGATGACTACCGGATGGGCCACTTGTAAAATTCATATCTAACCGGTATCCCCTATTAAATATATGAGCGTTAATACAAATTCAATACAACCAAAATATACATAATTAACACAAATAAAAATTAAAGTTTACCACTCGTCTTGTGAGTTACGGAAAGCAGGGTATAAATTATTTTCTCCAGGCTCATTCACAGGTGGTGATAAGTTTAAATCAAAGAAAACTCTTTCATCCGGACCTGTCCGGCAAAAACTATTCCAGAATAACAACCAGATGACTGAGGGTTATCTTTACTACGCACAACCTCATTTTTTGGAACGTCTTCGACCTTCACGTACATCTTCAGTATTGTGATTACAAGAATTTCCCGACATTCATCCAGAGTCCTCAGAAAACCACTCAAAGTTTCATCATCATCGGTGTTAAACTTCGAGTAAAAAGTAACCCCTTGCGGAGTAACGGAATGCAGATATCTTCTTGTTACTTTAAGTATCAATGGACATTTTCATACACTCATTTTTTTACATAACAACGATATCAATGTATCGTATATCATTGTAAGTGACAATTTAACATGACACTTAACAGGTAAATTATAGCCCACAGAGTTATTCTTCATCACAACCTCACCCCTCAATATAATAAAACTCTTATTCTATGCTCTTCAGACATAATGAAAAATTGTTGGAGAATTTAACAACAATAGACGTTTCAACAAGAGTTAAATTTTTTTTTGAATGAATTTCTACATGATTCTAACATCTTTAGATAGGAAATGGCTAGTTGGAAAGTTTTTTTTAATATATATATAAATCGCCAAACTAGTTGGCACTATACGCTTTTGAATTATTTAACTTAGAAATTATTGGTGGAGCCAGGAAAAAAGAGTATAGTGCCAGGTATTATGGCGCTATACCCGAGCTGCGTTAACTTTTACAGTATAGCGCCACAATACCTGGCCCTATACTTAACGGTCCAGTTACTGTTAATATATAACGTTAGTAGTTGTGTCGTTATATATGAAATGTCACTTTTTTTAACACATATTCGTGTGTTTTGAGTCAAAAGGAACTACAATTTAGTTCCGGACTCTAAAGTAGATTGTCCTACACTTGCGCTTACGCGCAATATCTCGACCAAGGTGATCCTATTACAGAAATAGCTTTAGGAACACCTATTACTATTTTCACTTCCAATAACCAATTTAGTTCCAAGATAAGGAATAATCAGTTACGTCCAAAAATGCTTCTCTATATGTGCTTACGAAAGAGGAAAAGCTTGCAGTCGATTTAACAATACACGTGTGCAAACAAGAAAATCAAACGATCTTCTTTCTTTGGTTCCGCTTACTAATAGAGACATATTGTAAAAAAGAGACAAAAAAGCAATATTATTGAGAAATATAATAATGAGCTGACTATGTTGACTATTGCAAATTCCACATGCTCTCGACAATCTGATTGATTGGTGAAAATGTTAGGTACAATATACTATACGTTATGTAAGGAACAAAGAAAATGAAAATAGTGCAATTTTATTATAACAACTGTGGGGATCCTTGTTTTGTTAGGCAAGAACTTTTGTAATGAAGTATCTTCTCTTTAGTAGCCATGCAAAACATGCTTCTTGCTTGTTCCAACAAGGGTTAATGGGGACCTTCATTTTACCCTCTTATCTGTCGTTGGGACCATGGGATAAAGCAAAATAGTTTCGGTATCAAATACGAGATTATTTAATTTTGTATTTTGATTGAAGTTTTATTTAGTATAACAATTTCACAATTAATTATATTAGAATTAAATTATTTTTATATCATATCCTACGTGAGATAACAATACCAAATTTACCTATTTCAGGATAAAGCAATCAAATACATAAATACATTTTTTCATAGCTCTTCATTAAAAGTCCTTTAAGAAAATTAAAAATAAAAGTGTATTCAAATTTATCTATTGTAAAAATAAACGCATGTTTTATATTATACTTGGTATATCTCATTTTAATCTAATAAATCAAATATCTATGAAAAAGTATATTTATTAATTAATTTTATTATAATTTAATACGTATTATAATGCCGTATAATAATCTTGATAAAACTTATTTGCGAACCTAACCATTGAGGTCAGTTAAGTGCTTACTGAGTTGACTTTGGAATTGAATTGGCATATGGAGTAAATTATTTGTTGACACTTCAATGATATATCTTATTGTTTCTATTAGTACAAGGTCAAAGTTTGACCTTCAAAATCATAATGATAGTATTTTAAAAAGTCTTAAAAAATAATTTGATGAATGAGAAGTTATTGATAATAATAAATGAGGAAAATATATATTTTTCTCTTGATTTGTTATAAATGAATAAGTAAAAATACAAAAAAACATTTTTATGTGGATAAGTAAAGTGAATGAAGGGATCACAATTTTTCCCCCCTTTGGAACAAACTTGCATACCTTCTTTTATCATACTTGGACCCTCTATATTTGCACTTAAACTACTCATTTTCTATCGGTAAAACACCAAAAAGAATTCACACCATCCATAGTGAGTCGACATTGTAGGTTCAATCATTCGCAAGAGTTAAAAATATTATACAAGTCTTAACAGATAAAGTTAGTGCACTTAAACTTGCTCAACACCATAATAATAATAATAATAATAATAATAATAATAATAATAATAATAATAATAATAATAATAATAATAATAATAATAGATAATTTTTATGCGTTGTATGCTGGAGCGGTTTTTGTTTTTGTTTTTGTTTGCTTTTCTTTTCCCTGCGCCGCCGAGGGTCGATTGGAAACAGCCTCTTTGCCCTCTCGGGTAGAGGTAAGACCTATCTACATATTACCCTCTCCAGACCCCATCTTGTGGGAATATATTGGGTTGTTGTTATTGTTGTTGTTGTAATAATAATAATAATAATAAAAACTTTGGGCCCTCCATTAGGAAAGATTTACGGTTAAACCACTCATGGTCTCACGGTAAAAACATTAAGGGGTCGTTTGGTACAGTGAATAAAAAATAATTCTGTGATAAAAATTGTAGTACCACCGTATCCCTTATTTGATTACTAACCTTCAGATAAATTATCACATGATTACAAATAATCCGGGATAACTTATACATACTAAAGAGTAGAATAATAATTCCAAAATAAGTATACCATGATAAAACAGTAAAATTAATAATTCTAAAATTAATGTAACATACCAAACATGAAATAAAAAGATAATATTATTTTAAATAATCTGAACATAATTATTATCTTTTTCTTTGTGTTTTCCATTACGTATGGTATAACTACATTATGATCGGACTAAATTCAAATCCACGTCAAGAAATCCCTTCCCAACAAAGGCGATTCAATTCTCAAATTCAAAATTCAAAATATCTTAATTTGAACTAGTAACTAATCCTACTCTAAATTTCCCCAGCCCAACCATGTATCTCTATCAAAAAGTAGCTCCAGGATCAAAAGGAGAAACGCAACTCAGTGGGGTCCACTTCCAGTTAGACTTTGTTGAGACAGAGAAAAGATTAGACATAGTAATAATTGTAAAAAGGAAAAGTCATAGAGCTTTGTTTTTTCACCTAAAGTTGTCTACATAATATAATAGTTGTACCTATTACAGTGGAAAGAGTCAATAAAGTAGGAAGAAGTTTCTTGTTAAGATTTGCTTTGATTCAAAAGTACATATATTCTGCTTCTTTACATTTTCAAAGCCCTATAGTTTACTTCTTCATTAAAGGTACTTTCTCCATTTCCTCCTCCTTATTCTTGTTGTTGTAATTCTTTTTTTTTTTTTTAATTCAAAAGATTAGCTTTTTATCCTTTTACTTGTCTAGGATTACTAAGAAATGGTTGTTGTATGGTGGTTTCCTTATGTAACTCTGAATTAACAATGAAAATTCAATTTGTTGTAAGGAAAAGTGAGTAATGGAATTGTGAATTTGTTCTTGATTTCTTCATATAGTCTAATTTTTGTTTTTGTGTTGTGTGTGGTGTATTGGATTGAAAAGGGAGTTGGGTTCTTCTTGAAAATTTGGGTAAACGTGTTTGTGCGTGTTTGAATTAGTACTTATTTATTTACTGTTTTCAATGCATTTGGTGTAGCTGAGTTGAAGAGAGCTGATTTTAAATTAATTCGTAATCTTTCTTGCTTCATTAGATTTCTTAAAGAAAAAAGTCTTTTATTTTTCAATCTCAAACATTTACCAATTGCCTAAGCTTTTAAAATGATTCATATCTCAATTGCTATGCTTTGAGGAAAGAAGACTTATGGAGCAGCGCTTCCTTAGCTTCATCTGATGAATTTTTTGCCCTCCTAGCGATATGTACATGTCCGATGTGCAAGTAAGGAAGTGCTTCTCACAGTGATAAATCACAACCACTAAGTTTTTTGGAATTGAAGGGCCGGCTTGGCTCAGCGGTAAGCTTGCTTGCCGTGGTGTGTCAGGTCGCGGGTTCGAATCAGCCTCTCTGCAAAGCAGGGGAAGGCTGCCTAGAGTATTCCCTTCCCCGGACACCCACGAAGTGGGTATTGAACTGGGTCGGCCCTTTTAAGTTTTTTGGAATCATTGGCATGTTTAGTAGAAAGGACTAATGTTTTCGTTAGATACTGATTTAGCCTCCTGCGTCATTGCCTGCTGTAACACCATATACTGCTATTACGAATCTGAGGATCAGATTGTTCTCTTTTTGTATCTAATTAAGCTTAAATGTTGCCTTTCAGCTTTTTCCGATTTTCCCTTGTTAACCTTTGATGTTTTATAGGCACCTGTTAATGGAAGATGGTGTCTTATGTCACAGTGGCAAATTGCAACGACGGTACTTGACATGAAGTGCAATATTTGAAAGATGGAACTGTTCTTTGCAATTGTGATATTAGCATGTCTCCACTCATTCGCCTTACCTGATGGACAAGGTACATGATTCTTCCATTTTTACTTCATCATTTTTATATACTCAAAGGGATCAAGAGAAATTCAAATGGAACTAATATATCTTATTTCATTTCTTGCTTATGTTCTGTTTACATTTTGCTTCTAACGATGGAATGTTTTCTTTGTTTTCCTAATAAAGTAGTGTGACATTCAGTTCTTTGTGATCTCTGCCCCATTTTAGGAGATGCCCTGTTTGCACTGAAGAATTCACTTAATGATTCAAATAATCAGCTTGCTGATTGGAATCAGAATCAAGTTAGTCCTTGCATTTGGTCCAAAATTACTTGTGATGAAAAAGGCAATGTCATCATGGTGTAAGTTCTATTGTTAGAGCCATTAGAATCGCCTTGTGAATAGAAGTATCATTTTATAGTTTTTATGTTTTAGAAAGGTTGATCTTTGGTTGCCCAACTTCCTTTCCTGGATGTGATTTTTTATAGTGTCTGATTTTTGTTTGCAGGTCCTTGTCAAATATGGGATTCTCGGGCACTTTAACTCCCAGATTAGGTGTTCTAAAGAATGTGAATACGTTGTATGTATAAAGAACTGCAGTTGATTTATTGTTGACAGAATGTTGGCTTGAATTCTAAGCACATATAATTTTATAGATGCTATTTGTTGCTATTTTGAAAATATTTTATATTCAATACTGTTTCTAAATGTATTTGTTCGATGTCATCGGCATTGCACAAGAACAAAATTCCCTTATGATAATCTGATGTGCTTTTGAGATTTTGCACCTCTCAAGCACAAAGAAGATAAAACAAAAGCACCCCATTAAAGTTTTTCACAAAACTAGCGAATGCATTCTTCAAACTCACGTTAGAAGAATGTAAGATGAAAAGAAATCTCACCTACATGTTCCTCAATCTAGCAAGATTGCAAGAAACGTTGAATAAGCAAAGAAGAAGAAACGAAAGAGTCAATCACGTATTTGAAGCTAATGCTCAAATAAACTATTCATGCCCCTCTTTATTTTCAGCATATTGAGCCCTTCAAATAGGCCTTACAATGAGTAAAATTGATAAGGTTAAGGAAAATTTATCTTAATTAAACTAGAATAAGAATAAGGCTTACCAACTAACAATCCTAGATTGTCTAGAACTACAAATATAATCCTAGAAGGGTAGCCTTGGTGTAACCGATAAAGTTGCTTCCATGTGACTAGGAGGTCACGGGTTCAAGCCGTGAAAACACCCTCTTGCAGAAATGCAGGGCAAGACTGCGTCCGATAGACCCTTGTGGTCCGACCCTTCCCCAGGCCCCGCACATACTCGGAGCTTTAGTGCATCGGGCTACCCTTTTACAAGTATAATCCTAGGAAAACAAGAATTAAATTACTAGGAAATTAGAAATAAAAAATCCTAATCTTTAAGGAAAAGAAATCCTACTCTTGATGGATTCTTGGCTTCTTGAATTTCTTGGATACTTGTCCTTCTTGATCTTGCATCATAATCAAATTTTAACTATAAGTTGAGGACATAGATGAACAATAATTTCAAGATAGCTTTACTTATAGGAAGGGAAAAAACGGAAGACAAAAGGTTACCTACATATTGTGGTGTTAATCAATGGAGAAGGAGAAATATTTGGCCATTTCACAGAGGGAAAAGCTTTATATAGAGGTGGAAGTGATTTGAACTGGTCTAGCATATGGGACCCTCTGTTAGGATGGCTGTCTTTCTTCTTGTGGTAACTAGTTGGTGTCTTTACTTTAACAAGGTCTCTATACTTCGACTGCTGGTTCGTTTGGACAAGGAGCAACCTCAGCCATTTCACAAAGACAAGGAATGTGAACTATACAAAGCTGATCCTAAG
Source organism: Nicotiana noctiflora (assembly GCA_032618575.1). Lineage (NCBI taxonomy): Eukaryota > Viridiplantae > Streptophyta > Magnoliopsida > Solanales > Solanaceae > Nicotiana > Nicotiana noctiflora. The sequence goes on along the minus strand of JASVEL010001984.1, from coordinate 78,796 downwards.
TATGGGTGGCTTTGCCTTTTTCTCTAAGCGGTCGTTCTTTCGAATTGTCTTTGCACTTTGGCTGCTTCCAAAAGCCCCATTTTAGTATTTGACTTGTATATTTTTCAACTCAATAAGTTAAATGTGTAACTATATGGAAGGACACGTTTGTATAAAGATGTGGCTTTTACACCCAAGGGTGTGGCCTAGTGGTCAATGAAGTGGGTGAGAATTATGAGGTATCAGGTTCAAATTCCAACGGAGGCAAAAAAACAGTAGGTGATTTCTTCCCATCTATCCAAGCCATAGTGGATAGAGTTACCTAATACATGTTGTTGGTGTGTGGATAGAGTTACCTAGTACCGTTTGCTGGTGTGAGGTGGCAGGTATCCCGGGGAATTGATCGAGGTGAGCGCAAGCTAGCCCGAACACCACGATTATTAAAAAAAAAAGATGTAGCTCTTGTTTAATTTTCATTGGTGAATATGTTGTTGAGCTCAATATTGTTAGATCCATGACTAGAACATTTGGGACAATTCCTGCTATAACCTAGCTGGCTGTGTCGTGTACACCCCTGCAGGTCTTTGCAAGGAAATGGTATCACTGGTAAGATTCCAGAAGCGATAGGAAATTTAACAAGCTTGACAATGTTAAATTTAGAGAATAACCGTCTGTCTGGAGAAATACCAGCTTCCCTGGGAAATCTCAAAAAGCTTCAGTCTCTGTAAGTCATATTATTTCATTTGGTTGTTGTCGGATAGAACATAGTTTAATTGGTGTCTTGGAGTAGGAATGAACTCTCTTTTTATTTTTATTTTTATTTTTTATTGAGCAGGTTTTTGACTCAAAACAATCTCACAGGGACAATCCCTCAGTCACTTTCAAGCCTCCCAAACTTGATGAACCTGTAAGTGATTTATCTTTACTTCTTCACTCCATGTATAGTGATGCTTTTATTTTGGGATGTCAATTAACAACTTCAGTGATCCTTAGCCTATATCATTCAAAGCTTCACTTGCTTCACTGATTTGACTTGCAGTCAGCTTGCTTCCAATGGTCTTACTGGTCAAGTTCCTGAACAGTTGTTTCAAGTTCCAAAATACAAGTATGCATACCTTGTAGTAATAACAATGACACCTAATACTATATGATTGCAGTTTTTACTTTGAACAGTCGATCAAGGCTGCTTAGTTACTGCCTTGTCTACTAATTCATTATCTTTAATTTATGTTTAACATAGTTTGGTTATTCTAGTTTTACAGGGAATCGTTTGAATTGTGGATTAAATTTCAGTCATCATTGTGAATCTGATAGTGGAGGTAAATTCTACGATCAAATATGTATCTGTTTCATTTGACTTACTACTACAAGTCTTATATATAGAAATTAGCTCTACTGGAGATGTTTGTTAGTCAGATATATATGCTTTATGCTTCTTTGCATTCTGGAGAATGAAAGATGCGGCTGAAAAATGTAGCATTTTACTCCCATTATCTGTGGTTTTACTTTCATTTATCTTTTATCTTGTCATAACGATTTATCTACTAGTTTCGTACCTTTTTCAGAAAAGAAAAAAAAAGGAGAACCTTTAGTACTTCCAAGAGTAGTTTAGAATTTGTCTCATCTTTGTTAGAGAATAACCTTTAGTGCTTCTGTGAAAAAACACGGGAGAAATATTATTAATTATGTAAAGTGTTGTACAACACCCTATTTATATATAGTAATTACATAATAATAGGTATCTACCTCCCGATGTGGGACACTATACATTACTAACTACTTAACGCTCCACATCAAGCTGGTGCATATATGTACTGAGCTTGTTATATATGTAACTAATTCGAAAACCAGTAAGAGACTTAGTAAAAATATCTGCTAGCTGATCATTCGACTTCTTAAACTTTATAACAATATTTCCTGAGAGTATCTCTGACAAAGTGACAGTCGATCTCAATGTGTTTAGTCCTCCCATGGAACTGGATTTGATGCAATATGAAGAGCAGCTTGATTATCACTCACCGGTTCCATCTTGCTGATTTCTCCAAACTTCAACTGCTTGAGCAGCTACTTGACCCAAACTAGCACACATGTTGCCATAGCCATGGCACGATATTCAGCTTCGGCGCTAGATCGAGCAACCACATTCTGTTTCTTGCTCTTCCAAGAGACCAAATTATGTCTTGCCAGAACACAATATCCAGGCATAGAATGTCTATCAGAAGGTGATCCTACCCAATCAACATTTATGTACCCAACAATCTGCTCGTGCTCTCGATCCTCGAATAGTAATCATTTGCCCGGAGCTGACTTTATATACCGAAGAATGCGAACAACTGAATCCTAGTGACTGTCACAAGAGAATCCATAAACTGGCTTACAACACTCACCGGAAAAGAAATGTCACTTCTGGTCACTGTGAGGTAAATCAATTTGCCAATCAACCTACTATATCTCATAAGATCTTTAAGAGGCTCTCCCTATCTTAGCAGAAGCTTAGCATTTGAATCCATAGGAGTGTCAACAGGTATGCAGCCCATCATTCCAGTCTCCTTAAGAATGTCTAAGGCATACTTCCTCTATGAAATAACAATACTTAAGCTAGACTGAGTGACCTCAATACCTAGAAAATACTTCAATCTGCCCATATCCTTAGTCTGAAAGTGCTGAAAGAGATGCTGTTTCAGATTAGTAATACCATCCTGATCATTGCCGGTAATAACAACCCATAAATACACTGATTAGGAGCAGAATGTCGATAAAATATAGAGTGATCAACTTCACTTCGGGTCATGCCGAACTCCTAAATAACTCTGTTGAAACTTATCAAACCAAGCTCGAGGGGACTACTTCAAACCATATAGTGACGTGCGTAATCGGCATGTAAGACAACTAGACTCCCCCTGAGCAACAAAACCAGGTGGTTGCTCCATATAAACTGCTTCTACAAGATCACCGTGGAGAAAAAACATTCTTAATGTCTCAATGATAAAGAGGCCAATGACGTACAACTATGGACAAAAAGAGACAAATAGATGTTACTTTAGTCACGGGAGAGAAAGTGTTACTATAATCAAGCCAAAAAATCTGAGTGTATCCTTTTGCAACAAAACGAGCCTTAAGCCGATCAACCTGGCTTTCCGGGATGACTTTGACTGCATAAACCAAACGACAACCAATACTAGACTTACCTGAAGGAAGAGGAACAAGCTCCCAAGTGCCACTCGCTTGTAAAGCAGACATTTTCTCAATCATAGCCTGTCGCCATCCTGGATGAGATAGTGCCTCACCTGTTGACTTAGGGATAGAAACAGTGGACAAAGTTGATATAAAAACGTAATGAAGTGATGACAAATGATGATAACTTAAACTGACATAATGGGGATTAAGATTAAGTATGGATCGTACACCTTTGCAGAGTGCAATTGGCTAACTAATAGGAGACAAGTCCGTAGTATGTGAAGAATCTGATGCAGGACGTGAATCGCCTGGACCTAATGCTGGACGTGGACGATGATGATAAGTCAAGAGTGGTGGAGCCGTCGAAGGTTGAACTGGAGCTATTTGTGGTGGAACTGGAGTTATTTGTGGTAGAACTGGAGCTATAGGTGGTGGAGCTACAACTGGAGTTGTAGGTGGTGGAGCTAGAGTTGTAGAAGAAGATGAACGGGAGATAGTGACTGAATCTCCAAAAGATGAAACTGGTAGCACAGAAATATCTAAGTGATTACACGGACCAGTGAAGTACGAAACATATATAAATCATGAATTCTTCGGAGCGGGCCGGCAGGCCGGGCGTACGGGGACCGTCGAAGAAGTGCCTCGACGCGTCGCAGCCACTACTTTGACTCCTTTTATGCAATTATGAACTCCACGGAACTTTATCAATTCCAACGCAACTTATCCTTTTGGAGCTGACGTAACAAACTATGCGAGCCTCCCAACGAAGCCAACATAAATCCGATCCGAATAAAAAAAATAAAAGGAAGTTTATGACTGGGTTTCAAAGAAGGTAACATGAGCGTACATAAGATACCGCCGGAGGTCGGGAGAATAGCATCGATACCCCTTTTGCGTTCTCGAGTAACCTAAAAATACGCACCTAACTTATCATTGCTTGGAGTAAGGTTATGAATAAAACACGTGCTTCCTAAGACACGAGGTGGAAGAGAGAACAAAGGTACGTAGGAAAATAAGATAGAGAATGGAACTTGATTCTAGATAGTTGAAGATAGCATACGATTAATAAGATAGCAAGATGTAAGAGCTCCATCCCCTCAAAAACACAACGGAACATAAGATAGTATGAGTAGGCTATAAGCCGTTTCAATAAGATGTTTATTCTTTGTTTCAGCTGCCCTATGTTGTTGAGATGTGTATGGACAAGATGCTTGATGAATAATCCCATGAGAGTTCATAAACACTGAAATGAGGAAGACAAATATTCTAGGGCATTATCACTATGAAATCTGCGGATAGAAACCCCAAATTGATTTTGAATTTCAGCGTGGAAGGTCTGGAAAATAGAAAACAACTTAGATCGATTTTTCATCAAAAATATCCAAGTGCACCTGGAATAATCATCAATGAAACTACAAAGTAGTGGAATACCAAGGTAGAACTAACTTGACTAGGACCCCAAACATCTGAATGAACTAAAGTAAAAGGTGACTCTGCTCGATTATTAACACGCCGAAGGAAATGGGAGCGAGTATGCTTACCGAGCTGACATGACTTTATACTCTAAAGTGGACATGTGAAATAATGTACCATTTTTCTGAATTTTTGACAAACTGGGATGTCCCAACCGTTATGTAATAAATTTGGTTAATCTGACAAGTTGTTGAAAGAAAACAAGATGTGAGTCCATGTGATTTAGCATGGATAAGGTAATGAAGTCCTTTTGATTCACGCACGGTACCAATGATCCGCCCCGTACTGTATTCCTGTGTAAAAACAAGGTCATCAAGAAATAAAACAATGGATTTAAGTGATTTGGTTAAGCGACTAACATCTATGAGATTAAAAGCACTACTGTGAATATAAAGAACTAAATCTGGAGGTAAGGAAGGAAGTTGGATTGCTTGACCTATTGCAGTTGCCATGGTTTGAGACCCATTGGCCATTGTAACTGCTGGAAGAGATTGAGAATACGAAATAGTAATGAAAATAGATTTGTTACCAGAAATATGATCCGATGTACCTGAATCAATGACCCAAGACTCAGAGGATGAAGATTAGGAGACACAAGTCACGCTATTACCTGTTTGAACAATAAAAGCTATCTCGGAAGATGTGCGCTTACATGCATTGTACTGAAGGAACTCAATATATTCCGCTAAAGAAACGATCCGACCATCCAAAGTATCGGTTCCCATTTTGTTACGACCAAAATTCTGACCACCTCCATGAGGCCTAGCTAACTTCCAGAGTGTAAGAGAAATTACCGTTTCACTGTTACTATTCATCGGAAAAACACTGTAGCTCGTCAGAAAATAAAGGGTCGTCGGAATCTGATGTAACCTTGATGGGTAGGCTCGGAAAAGCATTGCGATCAGGATGTGTTGAAGATCGTCGGCCAAAAAATGGTCGGAAACAAATACGCGCGCCAGCGCATCGGACAGACGCGCCGCCGGAAACCCTTCTCTGACCAGCACGTGAGGGCGCGTGAAGGGGCCTTTTCCGGAGATTTTTTCTGGGGTTTGGTCGTCTCTGTTTTAGGGACCTTGTGGTGGTGTTGGATTTTGTTGCGGACAGCCTCCTAAGTTGCCGAAAAATTACATGGCGATCAGGTCTTTATTCCTGGATGTCGCTGGAATGATCTAAAGTGTTGTACAACGCCCTTTTTATATAGAGTGATTGCATAATAATAGGTATATACTTTTCGACGTGGGACACTATACATGACTAACTACTTAACAACTTCAGAGTTCTAGCTTGTTTGGGGTTTCATAATCTATTTATAGGACAATTATGTACTTTGTTTGTAACAACACTATGATGAATAGATACTGTTAATTTCCTTACCATATCATCTGTATTTTCTTTTGTTTTTATTTCTTTTTCCCCTTTCTCATTTCTTTCACTTGTCCTCCTTCCTCCCCCTTTCTTGGTGGTACATCAATACGAGTATCGGAACTCGAGCTTTAGTTCCTTACACTGTATCGCACTCATAAAACCTATCGAAAGAAAAACTATTCAGAATTTCTACCACATGAAAAGTTATCCCATATCTATCTCCCAAAGTCTCAATTCATTTCCTCTTTATATACAGATGCGGAACAGGAAATAAATGTTTAGTGTTAGACTTGCCATTGGTTGCGGGATATGTTTGTTGCGTTGAATTGGTGGTTTATACTGGTACCATATTTAATGAATGGAAGAATTAACCACCTCATGGTACTGCCGGGACTAAAACGGATGAGTTTCTTTCTATTACTGCTAAGCTTCGAGAGTTGTCATAGTCTCACTCAACTGAGGGACAGTGAAGTAGTTGAAAAATCCAGCACTGTTACTACCTTATTGTTGATTTAGTTAATGATAAGGTTATATTAATATTTAAGAGATAATATTATCTTAGAGTTAGACATAGAATTTTAATAATTTTAGGAATTGTAACGATTGAGAAAAGGATTTTTATACTTTTAAGAGTTGTAGCATGTGAGGGTTCCCTAATTTATAAATAGGGCCCTTGTGTACTTTGCTTGGAACAACACTTGATGAATAAATATTGTTGATAAAAAAAATATATATATCTCTCATCCCCTTTTCCTCTTTCCATTCTTTCTTTTTCTCTTATTCATCACACTCAATTCTCTCTCCTTTTAGCACTACATCAGAAAGTTTCTGAAGTTGATAAAACTGTTGATTGCCTATCCAATGTAATAAAATTCCTTTAGTAAGAAAACTGTCATTTAACATATGCACCTTCTTAAACGTTAGTGGACAAGCAAAATTCTGAAGTTGAATTTCTTGCAGGTTCTCCTAGTAAACCAAAGACTGGTCTCATAGTTGGTATCGCTGGTGGATTTCTTGGAATACTCCTTCTTGGAGGATCTGTGTTATTGTTCTGGAGGAGAAGGCACAAAGGCTATAGGCGCGAAATCTTTGTTGACGTTGTAGGTTTGTGTCACTTGCTTTTGACAATAATTTCATCGGTATAGTATACTTGTTATCAGCTAAAAATAGAAGGGTATTGTGGCCATACATTGTTATATCTTGTAATTCCATCTTAAGTTAGTGGCCTTAGTTCGTATCCACCAGTACTTAGTTTTGATCTACCTTCAAGATGGTGTGGCTCCTTTGAATATATTATGACTATATCTTATGTTTTATTTGGGGGAATCAGGAGAGGTTGATCGACGAATTCCATTTGGTCAATTGAGGAGATTTTCATGGAGGGAATTGCAGCTTGCTACTGATAACTTTAGTGAAAAGAATGTTCTTGGACAAGGAGGTTTTGGCAAGGTCTATAAAGGAGTGCTCAATGACGGCACTAAAGTTGCCGTGAAACGATTGACTGATTATGAGAGCCCTGGGGGAGATGCTGCATTCCAGCGAGAAGTTGAGATGATAAGCGTGGCTGTTCATAGGAACCTCTTACGGCTTATAGGGTTTTGCACCACACCAACTGAACGGCTGCTAGTATATCCATATATGCAGAATCTAAGTGTTGCTTATCGTCTACGAGGTATGTCCCTTCTGAGTAGTGCTTAATTGTTAGTCACTGTACTTTTGTAATGTCCTGAATAGTACATTTTCCCTAGCTTTGCCTATTTCATCTCAGTTATTACATTCTTTATTTCAATAGTCTTACTTGTCCTGCAGCACAAATTTTGTTTTTGTCAGCTGGCTGGTAAGCAGTAGTGCACCATTTTCTTCCTCTCAAGCTGTGAAAAGAAGGCGTGCTTTTGTCCTTGTTATGGTTTAAACAGACTATTAAAGCAATTTAGAATTGCTGATTCTAGTGAATGACTTGACAAGGCATCAAGTATAAGTGGCATGCTTAATGGGCAGAAGCATCTGCTCTTATAGTTTGCTTTTTCTTATTTGAAAAAAAGAATCTTTCTCTTTAGACTCTGGAAAAAGTGTTGGAAGTTTAATGCCCTTAGGTTGCATTACCATGAGTACAATTTGCATGCTTCCTTTTTTCCCAGAGAAAGGTAGGGAAGGACAGGTTCCGATCAGATGAGTTTACTGCATTGGCATTGTAGAAGCACTTCGAGTTGAGATTTTGGACATTTCGATTTTCTTTAGTCTTCAAGCTCAATAGTCTAATAGACCTCATCAATGGGCACTTAATAGTATAAATTGATATCCGAGTTTATAAATTGATTCTTGTGCATTCTCTCCACCAGAAAGAGATTTGCTGCGTCAATTATTTTCCCTATGGAAGTAGTTTTTTAAATCCTTGCGTGAACTGAGAGGAGTTTCATTAATTTGTCAACCAAGCTTAAACTTTCAGCAGTTTTCTACTGAAGTGATGATTCTTAGGAGTTTTCAGCAGCTTCTTATTTCAGATTTTAATCACTCGCAGAACTTAAACCTGGGGAGTCTGTTTTGGTTTGGCCAACTAGGAAGCGTGTGGCACTGGGCACTGCACGTGGACTTGAATACCTACATGAACACTGTAATCCAAAGATTATTCACCGTGATGTTAAAGCAGCTAATGTGTTACTAGATGAGGACTTTGAAGCTGTAGTTGGTGATTTTGGCTTGGCAAAGTTAGTTGACATTAAGAAAACCAATGTGACAACTCAAGTTCGTGGTACAATGGGCCATATAGCTCCTGAATACTTATCCACTGGCAAATCATCAGAAAAAACTGATGTTTTTGGTTATGGGATCATGCTTTTGGAGCTTGTTACTGGCCAACGTGCAATAGACTTTTCACGCCTAGAAGAAGAAGATGATGTTTTGTTGCTTGACCATGTGAGTGTATCGAACTCGATGATCTTCGTATCATTCCTAATGGATATCAAATTAGTGCTTTTTCTTTTTATATATTATCCCTGTTGACCAAACTTCAGTCTTTGTCTCTATATTCTGCTGGGACAGCTCATTTGTCCTTTGTAAGAGATCCTCCTGATGATAAACTTTCTTTTCTGCCTATTGGTGTTGATGTGATAATTTTATTTTTCACTTCAAAGGGTCACAAGCAGTTCTCATTTATCATGTTTCGGCAGGATAAAAATACTTTGAATGTCAACTAGATCTTAATACTTGAGCCTTTTGACTCTAGACGGAATTGAGAAGAAATAAAGGAGAAAAATGACTAGATGACAGAAAAAAATTGAAGTGTGTATGTCTCAGATGTGGACCTCGAGCCTCTTTTTTATAACTTTACATTATAGTCTTTCTTTAACTTTAGGCTTCATAGAACCTTATGTAGTATTAGTTGCTAAAAGTACAGCATGTATACCGTCTTGAAGGTCAAAAAGCTGCAAAGGGAGAAAAGACTGGATGCTATTGTAGACCGGAACCTGAACAATAACTACGACATGGATGAAGTGGAGATGATGATGCAGGTGGCATTGCTGTGCACTCAGCCCTCACCAGAGGAACGTCCAGCAATGTCGGAGGTGGTAAGGATGCTGGAAGGAGAAGGGCTTGCCGAGAGATGGGAAGAGTGGCAGCACGTTGAAGTCAACCGTAGGCAAGAATATGAAAGACTTCAGAGACGATTTGATTGGGGAGAAGATTCAATCTTTAATCAGGATGCTGTTGAGTTATCTGGTGGAAGATGACCATTGAGTAATTTTGAACTAGTACACACGTCGTTGTAAGTTTCCTGATACATAGAAAGGCAGAAGCCTGATTGCTCAATGGCCTGCAATCCAGGTTTTTATTTTTTATGTTGTTGATGCCATATCTTTTACTATTCTTTTTTCATACTTTATATGTCTTCTCTTATTTAAGCATTCTTTTTCCTTTTATGCTTGACTTTGTGCAGTAACATTCTAGTTTCAACATGTATTTTCCATTCTGTTTTCGTTTTCCTTCTCCCAGACGTTCCTGTGAAGTTCACAATCACTTTTTGCAACAGATATTGAGTTCTGCTCCATCTGAAGGTCTCAAGTGGTCTTGTTGTTGTACAACCATTCACCAATTTCATGCAAATGGTTCTGTTTTGCTGGCTAGGAAAAATGCATCTTTCATATGACATCCTTGTGCGAGAGTGGTAGTTGTGTTGATGTTTGCTTGTGATGTGTCCTCCATTTGAACTTCATTAATGATCTTGCTTGTTCTACAGTCAAGGGCGGACGTAGAGGCTAAAGAACCGAATAACTCTTGCCTATATCTTGTATGTCTAATAGGAAATCTACTAAATATCTGTAAATATTTGATCGCGAATTTAGTAATTGTTGTAGTATTAACTTGAGGTTGTTGTAGGAACCCATAAGCTTGCTGTATATGCCCTATTTCTTCTATTCACAATTTCCTCGTCTTGAGATAAAGGATCACGCAATGTACTATCAGAATTATTGAGAATCTTCTCAATCAGATTTATTGAACTAGCATGTATTGATGTACCAGTTAGTTACAATTCAGTTAGCTAGGGTGATTAGCAGCAGCTTCGCTAGCAGTCAATAATTAGTCAACTTTAGGGTATTCTTTGTACATGATACATACGTGTATACAGGGGCGGATCTACCTAGTGTGAAGCAGTGTCATCCGACACTGCTTCGCCCGAAAATTTTCATAAAATATTCATATAAATTACATGCAAGAATATCATATGCGAATATATATTCTAAAATAACCTTGCTGAACGAACATCCATGTTTAGTTCACTGGTCAAGCGCTTCTTTCATTTAGGAGAGGTTAAGGGATGATACTCAATTCTATGTAGAAAGCATGCTTTTAAGTTTTTAAAGCTCTTTTTTGTGAAATTTTTTTTATGTGAGTTAAATATGCAGCAAGTATAGTATGAGTATGTAAATCAATGCGTACTCAATAAGTATCTAGTCAAACCTCGATAATGGCGAATAAATTTTTTTTTTCTTGGGGTGTATGTTAAATTGTTGTACTAAATTATTAATAATAATTATCAATAAGACTTAACATCAATGGAAACATAATTTGATTTCATACATTCTGCAAGATGATCATGTACATACACTCATTACAACAAATTACTGAAAAAAACACTATGGGTATCCTTGATAATTGGGTACATTAGATGAACTTCCACCGGGAGTTGAATTAACACTGCTCCGCTACCTAGACCAGCTGAAAAAATTTTATAACGATTGTGTCTTGTTTGCGAGCATATGCCACATTTACGCGCATAAACGGTAGCACTAACATCCATTTAGTTCTGTAAATGCATTCTTTTTTGCACTTGTCGTTGACGCAAATAATACTTGTTGCACGCCATTTCAAATGGTTCTAGCGGCCAATGATGCTCAGCACCAACTAGCTGCAACTTTCCACAATAGGTGTTTAAGTATGCATCAAAACTGTATTCCTTATCAACGTAGTCGGTTGTCGCGAAACCTGTATAGTGAAAGCATTTCATGGCATGTGAGCACATCATGTGGTAGATGGACCATTTACAATAACAGCATAACCTTCTCGCTTCATTTATGATGTGTGCATTATTCCCCCAATTTTGATCAATAGCGTTGCGAACTTCAAAAATATTTCGCTTGTTGCAATACTGTAAATATGAATGCGAATGTGCTCGCCTCCTGTATTTCTCAAATATTTTCATTGGTATTGGCATAAATTCAACACACCTCTCCATCAATGACGATGCATCTCTATCCCTTTCAACAAACCTCTATGCCATCTGCTTGAATGACATCTGCACCATGGCAGTGACAGGCAATCTACGTGCAGACTTCAATAACCCGTTGAAAGACTTTGTCACATTTGTAGTTAGAATTTTCCATCGTCTACCACCATTCCTATGTAGGGGCGGATCCACCTTGGCCCAAGCGATGTCACGTGACACCGCTTGGTTGGATTTTTTTTATTAAATATGTATATATAATTAAAATCCAAAATAAATATAATTGTAAATTCTATTAAAGTGACACTACTTGATACAAACTGCTAGGTTGCTCACCTGGTCCAGAGGTTCATTTACCTTGGAGGGGTCACAAGTTCGAGTCTGTGCAGCTAATTATTTGTTAACTTTTTTTTAGCTTCATCTACAAATGAATTTGGAGTCAGTTGTTTTATATAAAAAAAAATAGCATTTAGTATTATTATTTTTAATGAGGCTGTTTCGAATCATTTTAAAAAAATAAAAGTTCATATGTAGTAATATTCTTGAGTTGTGTTTTATTAATATAATTCTAACTATATTTTTTAATATTCTATTGTTATAGTGAATTATTAGTTGTTCACTGTTTAAAATCGTGACACCCCTTATGAATAATTATGTGTACACCACTATCCACATGCAATGTCCACTTGTCAAGCTCATGTCGCATCAACCAATGATAGGCTCCTTCGTCTTCCTGCATGATCGATTTCATGAGCCTCCTGAATTTACACTCTTGGTGATCTGTTGCAGCCGTCCACATTAAATCATGCAAGTTTTGTTGGGATATGCCTTCTGGAAATTGGCCTTCAGGTGCCTCACACAGAAACGGTGATATGCATACGGTTCCTATTATGCAGGCAAATGGTGTACAGAACTTAAAATACTGCCATGTTGATTAGATATTAGATAAATACCTGAACGTTATCTGACAACGTGCTCCTTCAAGTGGTTCAACAATAGCGTCCACGTCTCTTGGCTTGCATTGGCACAAATAGCATAAGCTAGGGGAAATATATTTCCATTAGCATCTACTGCAACGACGATTAACAACTTAATATCATACTTTCCATAGACATGAGTGTCGTTTATGGATATTACCAGCCGACAAAGTACAAAACCGTCAATTGATGGTTTAAATACCCATAACACATATCTGAATATACGTTTTGGTACTCCCGAACTCCGCTCAAGCTTCCATTCAACAATAGTCCCGGAGTTAAAGTGTTGAAATGTGGCCATGTATCTAGGAAGAGATGCAAAGGACTTATCCCAATTACCATAAATAATTTTAAAAGCGTGTTTGCGCCCGAGAAATGCCTTTTTTTGGTAATACACCCATATTCCCGGTGAACAGATGTTATACACTCTTTAATCTTGTACCTTATGGACGTTTCAGTGTGTGGAATCAAGACAAGAGAAATTAAGTCAACATCCAAGTTAAAGTGATTCCCACTAAATGTGTCCATTTTACAATTGCGGGTGCCAGTATATTTATCCACAACCCACATATTTATTTTGTTATTCCTCGCATGCAGCATCCAATTACAACCCGTAAACAATCTACGACAAATAACTTTGTATACATTCAGAGAAGACTCTCATACCATCTTCTCACGATACTCTTTTACGCTGTACATTTTCACTGCCATGCTTAAGTGTGCTTTATCAGGAAAAAGCATACCCTTTGACTGTTCGTCTAGATTCATCCCATTTTGTTGTTTGAATTTCATCAATATCCCTTGTAACAGCATCCTCGTACAACATACTTGGCAAATGATCAAGGTAGGGAATCTCCCTTGAATGAAACAGCATGTGGGACTCTTGGTCTAACGGGAGGTGGAGCATGATCCCTCGTCAAATCGGGTTCAACATCATCTTCCTCTCGTCATTATCCTTATCGAGGAAATGTGTGTCATCTCCAGACTCATCGGCGTTGTTGTCATAATCACTATTCTCTTCATGACTATCAAGTTGCTCGTTTTCACTACACAACCAATAAAATAATGAGTTACTGAAATTGGTCCAAACTTTACATTTAACTTTATGTATTCACTTACAAATTATAATGTGTTGATATCCTATGATGCACATTATCCTATTGATGATAACTCCCGGATGGACCACCATGACCCCCAAATGGGCGTTGGTTCATAACTTGTAAAATTCATATATGGTCTGTACCGCCTTCTGTAATATATGAGTGTTAATACTAATTCAATACACAAAAATATCCATCGTAACACTAAGGAAAATTGAAGTTTACCACTCGGTTTGTGAATTATGTAAACTGGGGGAGAAATTATGTTCTTGCTCCTCATTCGCCCATGGAGATATGTTTGGATCAGGTCAAACTCTTTCAGCCAGAACCTGTCGGCTAAAACTGCTCCAAGAAAACCATTCGATGATTGATGAGTGCAACTTCATTATTGCGAACGTCTTTATCCTTGATGTTTATTTCCAATAGTTTTATAACAATAAATTCTCGGTATTCATCCGGATTCCTCAAAAAAATCTCTCAGAGTTTCATCGTCGTCGATGTTAAACTCAACATAACAAGCAACCCCTTGCGGAGTCACAGAATACGGATATCTTCTAGTTACTTTAATATTCACCGAACGTTTGTTCACACTCATTTTTTTAACATAACAACGATATCAATGTATCGTACTCCATAGTAAGTGACAACTTAACATGACACTGTGGAGATAAACTATAGCTTACTAAGTTATTCGCAACTACAACTTTACCATACCCCCACCCCACTCAATATAATGAAACCTTAATTCTTCGCTCTTCAGACATTATAACAAAATGCAAAATAACTAAACGAAGAAATATTTCAGAAGACTTGAAAATGTTTATGAATGGAATTTTACAAAAATCCTTCACCTCTTTAACTGAGGCAAAAACCAGTCTGGTGTTCAATTATTTGAGGTATAGCGGTGTAAGCTACAACGCTATATCAAGTTGAATTATTGTTATATCAGTTAAGTCCAAAAAGAATATATATATATATATATATATATATATATATATATATATATATATATATATATATATATATATATATATATAACCACATTTTCTTACTCATTTGAGTTCAAAATAACCACATTTTGGTTCTGGCATATGCACATTTGATCCTTATTACTACTACTCTATTCAATGAACTCCAAGTGGGTAGGACCTTAAAAGCGAGACAACTGGCGAGTAAAGTTTCCCCAGCTAAAAGTACCTTAAATTGATTGAACACAATAAATATATATATATATATATAACCACATTTTCTTACTCATTTGAGTTCAAAATAACCACATTTTGGTTCTGGCATATGCACATTTGATCCTTATTACTACTACTCTATTCAATGAACTCCAAGTGGGTAGGACCTTAAAAGCGAGACAACTGGCGAGTAAAGTTTCCCCAGCTAAAAGTACCTTAAATTGATTGAACACAATAAATGGAAGTCAGAAGGTTATTTTGGGCAACAATCACAGAGGATCAAAAGTTGCAGAGATGTTTGTCGTGATTATCAATGTCGCCATCAGGAGCTTTCCTGGTAAATTACCCTGCTCTTAGATATATCCTTTCTCCTATGTAAGATTCTACATCCACTTTCTTTCTTTTTCTCTTTTTCTGTACTTATACACACACACACAGAGGGACGCACTTTTGTACCAGCATATTATAGGTTCACGCATACAACACCTCATTGCAGATGAGAAAATAGAACTCTCGAAAATCTTTGAGATTTTCTCTACAATCGTGGTCAATTTTAACCAAGAGGTGAAATTTCTCTAAATGACTGACACTTTCTTCTTGGGTTTAAATTAAGCTGTTTTTCAAGTTTTTCTTCTCTACTTTTAGCTGCATTATGCTGAACTGTGATTATGGCATTATCTTGTTGCAATATTTCGTTTAGTTCAGTAGTAAATTATGTACTCCATTTTTGTGGATGTGTCTCTTTTTGTGTGTATTGATCAACTTATTTGCTCTGTCGTTTGACTAGATACAAAATTTAAGAAAAAAGAAAGACTTTTGAAATTTGTGGTCTGAACCATGCCTTAGACATAAGATATTTGGGTGATTATAGATCCTCTCATTAATTTAGAATGATATGTTTAATATTTCTAAATTCTAATACAAAAAATAGATATGTGGCATTATTTTCGGCACAAACTCAAAAGGAACAAGTCTCACATAAATTGGGACAGAGGGAGTATTATTGTAAAGCTGGAATTTAATGAGTTCTTTTCGGCTTCAGCAGAAAATTTTCCCCATTTTGTTCCATAATATTGACTATTTAGGGCTCGCTTGTTAGATTCTAGCTTATCATTCTCTCTGCTCAATGTAGTTTTCTGTTTTATTCGAGTTCTTTGAATTTTGTAGTAATGTCTTAGTTGCTCTTTCTATTTCTGCAGAGCTAAGATACAACGAATTCTGCTGTATTACCTGATAAAGGAGTCATCACCGCACCCTGTGAATCATATATAAATTTGCCTAGTCTTTCAAGTCCAAGTTCTGTGAAAATTCCGATTTCAATGGATGTCCTATCAAGTTTCCAAAATAATGATAGCGCAGATGTTTATTCTACATATATTTTGAATATAGATATTGAGAAAGGAAAGCCCGAGGCTCTTCAATCCACTGAAGAAATGGGAGGAAATGTGATAACTGAGGATTCTTTAGCTGTAAGTTTGTAATTTTACACTTTGGCATTACTGCAGGGTATGCTTTTTCTATGTTTACTCGGATATATTGCCAATTACAGTGCCTGATTTATGACATGATTGTGTTATCTGGTTTTGGATACTGACACTGTAATCTGAAACAATAACACATTGTTTGCTATTCAGATAATGTTGCAGAAAGAAGTATCATCGCAGATAGGAGGAAAGCTCATCCAGTTCCTAATGAATCACAACTTTGAGTTACCCAAGTTCACTATTAAAGGTAGCTATCATTTTGCTCAACCAATTTGATGCCTGTTTTGCGAGTTTACTTTGACGTGCTCCATTGTCACTTTCCTCACTGCACATGTTCAAATTCATTTTTTGCCAAATTAACTATATGAATGAATGCTTCTAATAAGCTCAATCTGCCAGCGAACCTGCCTACATCTTCCAATTCTTCCCTCCCTGCCTAACTAGATGATCTGCAAATGCTTCAGATAGATAAAAAGACTGTTCCTATTGGAAAGAAGAGATATCTAAATTCATAACTAGAGCCATAGTTACTCTAATGAATAGTATCAACATTGGATAGCATTAAAAATACCTCGTAAAACTGGTATTCATACTCTTAAAAGTCAAGAAAACTAATATAGCTATGTCTTAGTAATGTTTAGATTAATTTTATTAAGTCTAGGTTTCATAGTATATAATATTGTGTATATTCTTAATAATTGTGTCATAATTAGAAATCTTGGTAATTAGCAAACTTTTCTTATTTGATGTTGCTTGTGGTTTTCTTATTTCATTTCGTGTAATCTAAACCCGTGTATTAGAATCCCTCTACACCTCACCAATTCAGTAAGAGTTTTCTCTCTTTTTTTCCTCTTTGTTTTACATGGTATTAGAATGAAATCTAAGTAGCTTCCATCCTAAGTTGCTCGTGGGTGCGGGTGTACTACACGGGTGCAGATCTACGTGTTGGATCCTTCAAGATATAAATTTTAAAATTCAGGGATACGCATCCTAGTACGGATACGGATGCAGGAATCCGACAAAAAATAATTCAAAACAACAAAAATATGAAAATATATCTAAATTATGAGAAATTTTGTGGAATACTTACGTATAGCTTGTGAAGTGCGGATTTCTTTTTTATTATCGTAGCTAAGTAAATGATTGATTTCCTAGATAAGGTATGCTCTTTTCTTCAAGTTTACCCTAGTTTTGATTCTGATTCGGGAATCAAATTATATCTCGTCTCGAATTTTTCCGTCCGTCGTGGTCTAAGTACCAATTGTTTGACCAAATCCGGTACGGATCCTATACCCACCCTTGTACTAGTTTCATGTCGACACGGGTGAGGCACCTAAACTGCCATGTCGGAGCAACTTAGCTTCCGTCCACTAGAGGATGGCCTTATGCTACTCGTCCTACTAAAGTTCTTTTGTGTAGTTTTACTAGCCTTTTCTTCTCCGATCACAGGTGCGCTAGCATTACATATCATCTGACCAATGTTCTTTGGGGTTCCATCTTGTTGAGATGAACATATTTTTTAGGGACTTTTTATGTCTTCGACAAGTCAGCAAGTCCAGTTTTCCCAGTCACTGTCATATGTCATATCATCGCAACCATGTCATTGCATAATCTAAACCCTTTTGTATATAAGTAGCCCTTTGTATACTGTTCAACACTAACTCAGTGAAAGTTTATCTCTCTTCTTTCCTCATTTCACACATAAATCTGGAATATCTTAGCAGAAAGATCATATATATTTTCTGAGAGATCTTAGCAGTAAGATTATGTATTGCTGCTTTGTTTCCACCTGTCAAACCTCTGACGCTTATAAAAATAGCAGGACTGATGCGAGGAAAGAGTACTCAATAAATGAAGTTGCTGGTTATATTACATAGGTTTGCCTTATGCTATAAAAGTTTAAGGATCTTTACCTTTACTTAACGGCACGAAAGCAAAGTTTACAAAACTAATGTATTTAGATTAGCATGAAGTTGTCCAATTGCGTCAATTTTTCCCCCCATGAACACCAAATATTTTTTCCCGTTGCTTCATTATCCAAAAGGGAGCTAAATTTGAACTTTGTGAGAAAGCACGGGAGAAAAATATATTATTGATGTATTTTAACAATGATACAATGAGCCCTATATATATTACATATTCTACTCCTACTACATATAGGATTAGGACATATTATACTCGTACTTCATATGGGACTAGGACATTATCTACTCCAACTATATATAGGACTAGTACTATTTACACATAAGTATGTAACACTCCCCCTCAAGCCGGTGCATACAAATCATATTCACCGAGCTTGTTACATATGTAACTAATACGAGGACCGGTGAGGGACTTGGTGAAAATATCTGTAAGTTGATCATTCGACATTCAAGGCCACTAAGCCCCCCCGAGCAACAAAACTGAAATTGCAATATTCACGCTGGAAAAAAAATAAAAGTAGTTAGAATTTGATGTAATTTATATGGGTAGGCTTGGAATCACTAGACGAGCAAGTTTTCCTAAAGAAGTTTTCTCAAAAAATGGCCGGAATGGCTCACACGCGCTGTAAAAGTTATTGTAGCTCGCTGGAACCTTAGTTTTGGCGACACATGGAGGCGCGTGACTTTCTACCAGAGCGAATGACTGGCGTTTTGTCGCCTAACTTTTTCGAACAAGATGGTAGTATTGGTTTTCATACAACATTTATCGATGAACTCAAATAAATCTTGAGTCATCAACCGGAAAGACGCACGGTGACTGATTTTTTTGTTCATATGTGATTGGAGTTTTCGGGGTTTGGTCGCACAAGGGTTTCAGATCTGATGGTGGTACTGGTATATGCACAGTACCACTGTAGCAGTGATGAACCCCGGGAACAAGACGAAGTTGCCGGAAAATTGCACGGCGATGAGATCTTTCTTCCTGGATATCGCTGGAATGACGCACAACGATAATTTTCTAACTGAAGCTCTGATACCATGTGAGAAAGCACGGGAGAAAAATATATTATTGATGTATTTTAACAATGATACAATGAGCCCCTATATATATTACATATTCTACTCCTACTACATGTAGGATTAGGACATATTATACTCCTACTACATATGGGATTAGAACATTATCTATTCCAACTATATATAGGACTAGTACTATTTACACATAAGTATCTAACAAACTTTAAAATCAATAGGCTAAACCATAAATCCCAGCTACCCCATTTGATGGAAAAGCCCTTACAGCATTATCCCTAATCAATTCCATTTTCATTTATCTGGGAGTACGGATTTAATCCTTTTTGCTTTTTCCTGAACACTCGCTTTAAAAATGTGCATATTGGTATTGAAGATCGATACGGTGCCGTCATTTTCTACTGCTAATCAAGTTCTCAAGCTTTTACCATCATCACTGGTTGAATTAACTTTGTAATCCGTTATCCTTGGATCAGTCAGTTCTAGTGTGACTTCTCATTGTGTCCCCAACAAGGTTGACATGATGAGTAGTCTGATTACAAGGACAAGGATCCAACAGACTTCCTGCTTAAGGGGAAAAAGACTAGGTCTTTCACTTCATATCAAGACCTGAACGATACCCTCTACAGATTCGGTCAAGAGGAAGAAACTTGTAACATCGTAACCGCTCAAATTTTTAAATTGATTCAATTATGAAATAACATGACATGTGTATCTTGGGAATTTCCTGTGACTTCAATCCTAAATCTGTCAGCAACCTAGGACATTCATTTTGAGCATTAGTTGTACGATGTGATAGGCGTTTTACAAGTGATTCTTGTTTTATGTAACAGATAAATGGGTGGCTGATAAAATCTTTGATACTTCTAGCAACAGGGTGAGGAAATACAAGCGCACTGCATCATTTAATTCAAGAAGAGTTGTTCTCCTCTTCTCTGTACTGTAAGCTTATTCCCTGTTTTATTTATTTATTTTGTTTCTGTTCGTGCACTATAAACACTTGCATCTTTTGAAGTTAATCTTGATCTTCTGCAATCTATTTGTTGATGCAGTAATCAATATTGAATTATTTAGACTTTTAAGTTGGACTACCAAAAACTGTGACAATTAGTTGCCGGGTGCAGTTGCACCTATAAGTAAATAACTCTATATTTGCGTGCATGAACGAATCAACAAGGCCATGTGCCTAACCAACTTAAACTTTCAAGGAAAGACAAGTGCATCAAAAACTAAGAATTAAAGCGTATAGGCTGCAGAATGAATTAAAGAAGTTATGTTTTATTAATGAGGAAGGATCTTTTAATATAGAGCAGAATTACAGCAGAATAGATATAGAAAAGATATACATAAAGATACAGAAAGTTCAGATAAATTATTAACCTAACAAACTCCTAAAGTGACTGCTAACAAAGGAAACAAAAAGATACAGAAGCTAATCAAAAGCTCCTATGCTAAAGGAAACAGTTGAACCAAAGTCAAGATGCCTTTATATGCTAAGTTGCTCCGACACTTCAGTTTAGGTGCCGCACCCGTGTCGACACGACACTAGTATGGGTGTGGGTATGGTCAAACACTTTTGGGTACTTTGACCACAACGGACGAAAAAATTCGATACAAGATACAATTTGATTCCCGAAATCAGAACCAAAACTAGGATAAAATTTGAAGAAAATAGCATACCTTATCAATCCATTACTTATTTACAACTTGAGAATAAAGAAGAAATACACACTTTACAAGCTATGCTAAGTATTCCACTAAATTTCTTACAAATTTAGAGATATTTTTATATTTTTATTTTTTTAATTAATTTTAGCCGGATCCCCCCACCCGTATTCACACTAGGATCCGTATCCCCGAACTTAGAATTTACATCTCGAAGGATCCGACCTTTGGATCCGCACCCGTGTCAGACACCCGAACCCGTGTCCGAGCAACTTAGTTTATATGAATAAGTTAATGCTCTCACATTCCTCTCCTTCCACAGGCCCACATGATGGCCAAGGAGGCAACATTTCATTCATCTTCTCTTCCTTCTCCATCAAGTTCTCATTTATCAAGATTTCCCCTTTGCTGTCAACATAGTAAAGAAGCACAACTTTTTAGGCGCTCCTGAAATCCAAAATGATACGTTGGGGAACTGATTCCTCCCTAATTAGCAATTTGTGGTAGTATGACATTCGGAGAATGCTCCATATCACTTCTCCTCCTCCCCCAACTTCCACTTGTTCTATCTAGCGAGTGGTGTATTCTAGTATTTATAGAGAATTTTCGATCAACCTTTGGAATTCATCAGCTTCCCAGTCTTGTAAATATCTTTTAAACCTCATAACCCCGTGAACTCTCTCTTCGTGTCCTCGTGATCCTTTCAGCCCTCAATTAAGAAAATGCTGCAGTGACTAGGTTTCTAAAACACTCCTGAATGGCCCAATTGGCTGAGACATCAAGGCGTGGAAGTAAACCTCAGTCAAAATATTGAGAGATGGAGTCAAATTCGTACAGAGTTGGTATGCAAGCAAGCGCGAGGGCGAACAAAGCTGATTACAATATAAAGTGCTAAGCAAAGAAGGACAAAGATTGAGTTTGTTTCGTAAAGAGGGTGACATAGGTGGTGGAGTTGTTATTGCGATCACTATAAGGTAGCAGTTCATACTTTATAACAAGGGAGAGTTAAGTTTTAAGATACGGTGTTTAGACAAAGAGGGAAGAGGTAAGTGGGATTAAGAACATCAGGGTTTTAGGAGTCTATTTCCAGAGTAGAGGGAGGTAGTCACTAATCAAAAGGACTCTAGACCCATGACGAGGAGCATGGGTGTGAGGTAGATGCATTTATACTTTCAATTACACTGATATAGTAGGGTTTAATCTGTTTTAATAATATATGAGTAATATACTGAGCCTCATAAGATGTTACAAGACTCACATGTACGAATAATTACAAAAAGTACAGGGTTGTAAAAGTAAAACAAATGGAACCACTGAAATATGTCTGATCAAACATATGCAAGTTAAACGATCTATTCATTGAAAAAGAAGCACTTTAGAACAGTGATAGTCATTGCTGCTGGATGGAATAGGCAACTTTATATTGTTTTTAAACGATCTTCTAGGAGAAATGTTGATGAAGATCTCAGGTCAGATAACTGCAAACATTTGTTAGAAGAAAAATAGGAATTTTGCATTCATAATGTTGAAGAATGAAGCAATCTAGAACTTGGCCAGTCACTATAAGAAACTACATACTATGTTTGAAGAATTCTTAAAAGAGAACAGTTGGCCACTTAGTCTAGAATTTGGCTAAAGAAGTAGGAAATGCTGATCTACATTGCTCTAAGAGTTGTCTGTTGTTATGTGTTCCTTCTTTTTTTGGGTTTGTGTGTTGGTGTACTACTTAATAGAACAAATATGCCTTTCTTTATTAAGATATGTCATCTAGGCAGGACTAAAAGGAAACTTTTCACAATATAAATTATCCCTTCTTGATATATGCTTTGAAGTTTTGGTTTGTTTGCAGAAACATGCTCTCTGTGAGTTAATATGGGCTCTCCAAATCTGGAACTTATGCACATTAGTTGTCTATTTCGAATTTTATGTGTTCCTATTCTTACTTGGACTTCATATGTAACATGTTTTGGTTCATTTCTCTTTTCTTCCAGCTCAAGTGTGGGAACGGTTATACTAATATTTCTGACTCTAAGAGTTAGAATGAATGTGGATGGCTCTGGTGTTTGATGTCTGCTTTTATCGTCTTCCAGTCACCATATTTGTGAAATAAATCTTTCCTGGAATTTTTGCTTTCTTTTTAAATATGTATCATTTTACAATATTCTCAAACTATAGAAATTAGTTTAAAATGTTCACGTACTTTGTACTTGTTATGTCTAGATGGCGAAGTGTGACATAGGTAAGTAGGAGAGTTTTTTCCTTTCCAGCAGGGGGAATCGGTGTTCTTCTCCCTAATAAAGATACAGTTGTTTCGCAAGAGTATACGGTCCATTGTATTAAACTGTGATTACAAATTTCGAAATGCATTTTGAGCTGTTCGATTTGTTATTTTTGTGTAGTGTTAAATCTTTGACATTTATATCTGTTATTGTACGCCATTTTCACCGAAATATCTAGTGTAATTGAAACTCCTTAAGCAAACAGAAGCAATAAAAATGAGATGGGATTGGATAGACTTTACTGGTAACCACATGCCTCAAAGTTTGCGTTTCTCCAATTCTCCTGCCTCCAGCTTGTTTGGATGGTTGTTATTTCATATTGTATTTTATTATATTATATTGTATTATTTTAATAAATACAATTAATAAATACAATGTTCGGGTAGATCGTAACGATAATTCACTCCTGAACAACTTGAAGAATAAGTATGTAATATTACAAACAAAAGTAGTGTACGAGGTACAGTAATTAATTTTTTAAAAATAGTGTAAAGAATATAAATTTAATTATACTAAGGGAAAGAGGAAAAAAAAGCTTTTCATTGTTATATAACGACAGATTTAATAGTACGATATAATAAAATATGAATATCAATTAAAGTAAAAACTGTACTTAAACTAACAATATGATACATAACAATCATTCATCCGAGCAACCCAGCTTGAGATTCTTTTTTTTTTCTTCTTTCAAATAAGCTAATAATATAATATTCCTTAACAAAGAAAGCTGAAAGCACACGGGCTAAGCATCCCTATAAATTTCTACAAGCAGCCTAAGTGGAAGTCCCAAGATAATGGCTAGTACTGTTGGAAGAAACAAAGATGAAATTGTTAGATGTTTTGCCGTAATTTTCTTATCATATTTGTTTTTCCTATCTCTTAAAGGAAAAGGGTAATATAATACCTTAACCTTTTTTGTATATAGAAATTATAAACTCTTTTATATTTGGCTAGTCCCTTTTCTTGTAAAAAAAGATTTGGAGTTCTATAAATTGAAGATCCATCATTACCATTCAGTAGCATTCACAATGTAATCATATGGGGCTTGAGAGTCTTGTTTAGGAGGAGAACTTAACAGGGCAAGTGTTAGTTTGTCACTTGTGTTTGCTTCTTCGTGATGTTGTTTTCTCGATATTTTGTATTCTCTTTTATTATAGTGGATTGTTCATCTGCGTTGTGGACGTAGGTCAGTAGACCGAACCATGTTAAATGTTTATGTCTATTTTGGTAGATTTCTCTCTATTGTATGATTTATCGTCGTTGAAGATTTGCTTTGCTATCTTCTGCATAACACCTGATTTTTCCGGTCCTAACAGATATTTGGTTGGGATAGTTGAGAAAGTAATCTGCACATAAAATAATACAATGTTTAGTTTCACTTTACGTTTTCAAATGAAATTCAGCAGTATTTGTTTTAGTTTTCTTTTCCGCATAACTAATACCCGCATAAAAAGAATCCAAAAAGAGGAACTTTAAGATTTGACGTCTTCGGTGTTAGCTGTTAATCAATCAATGTTGAGCACAGTTGTTCTCATTTACTAATCGAACATGGCCAGAACTTTATAATGTCAAGTTGATACATAAATACACTGAAATTGCGAAGATACTCGAGCTCAACTTGTACTGAACTCAAACAAAACATATTTTTATCAAATAAACAAACCAAATCAACCTCGAACAGCTTATCTCCAGCTCAGCACAAAGGAGGGGGTGCGGGGAGGTGGGGAGTTGTGGGGGAGGAAGAAAATATGATTCTATGAAACTGTTTTATGATGGCAGCAGCAAAGTAATGCCTCAGAAACTGGAATGAATTGATTATGAAGATATATCGTTAGATTCAAAAAGATGCACCTCGATCATCATTGTCTGTGCGTGTGTTGTGACAACTTTAATAAATGAAAAAGAACTCCCCCCGATATGTTAAGTGGTGTATCAATAAATAATAGGTGGTACAACAAGCTAAAATGAATGTAAAATACATATGGCAATTCATTATATGTTCAGCTCGGAGATTTATCCAGAACAAAAAAGGTTCCTAAACTGGCTAGGAAGTAGGAACCATGACATATAAACACAAGGAGTTTTAAACAAAAATGCGATGACACTAACAAACGCGTCCTCAATGGTCCGACTGTCTTCGGCTACCTCTTTGGTGGAGTTGTTGTACATCATAGAAGAAAAAGTCTACATCTTTTAAGTACAATCTAGCATGCACAACCTCCCCCTTGCTGCTCATTTTGGGATGTATTTGTGGTAGGCTTCAAATTAACGTCCACCATATCTTCCCCTTTTGTGGATAGTGTCTCCATCCCAGGTAACGCAGCAGCAATCTTTCGGAATAGAGGCTGCAATATTCAATTTCATATTCTTAGGATCATGCTATTTGAGTATGAAAAGAAATGATGCCATTCTAAGCAGAATTAACTGAGATCAGGATATGATATGTACTTTGACCGAGGGGCAAAAGAATTTCTTGAATTATAATTGCACTTAAGAGTGTGTGTACCTTGATATTGAATCCAGCTTTAGCACTGGTTTCTATATACATTACTCCAAATTCTCGAGCCTTAGCATCTCCTTCTTCTGTGGAGACTTGCCTGGCGTAAGATAAATGAAAAAGATCCATACACTAGTGAGAGGCAGAAACATTTACATCATACCCAGCCTGAATAAAGAGGAAAATAATCTAAGAAGTAGACAGCCCTACCTTTTATCAACAAGATCAGTTTTGTTCCCAACAAGAACAATAATGACATCACTGCCACGTTCAGTACGTACTTCCTCAATCCACTTTGAAGTGTTAAGAAATGATTGGCGGTCTGCAGATATATATATATATATATATATATATAATGGTTAATGTCAATGAATATCATACAATATAGAAGTATTGTACCATGTCAAGAAATCACTTACTGGCAACATCATATACAATCACAGCAACAGAAGAATCTCTAATGTAGCTCGGAATAAGACTCCTAAATCTCTCTTGACCAGCAGTATCCCTGCGTGATAATGCTTTAATTAGAACAAAAAAAATAAGATGATTTTATTGGGCAAGACTCTCTTGCCCAATATCGTCATCATCAACACAACAGATTTGAGACTATTTCCGATCCTAAGCAAAGCATGTAAGCTTTTCTCCAAGTCTGCTATTTTCTCATAGCACCTAATATAAGAATAACTAAATAACAAAAGCAGATAGAACACAGACGTGCATTTTAAAACTAATTAGTCTTTATAAAGACTATTCTAGCTATAATTAATTCACGCTGTTCTTTCACATTTTCGAGTACACCCTACAGATAAGTTTAAAATAAATAATATTAGCTGAATCAAGCCTACCAAAGCTGCAAGCGAACTGTTCGATCTTCAAGGTACATTGTCTTTGATAAAAAATCAATACCAATGGTAGCCTGCATATATAGGGGGGAAACACTGATTTAATTGATAATCTGGAAGCAATGTATCCATCCAAAAGCATCATAAAGGATGATAAAATGTGATCACTTTTAAAAACTGAGTTTTCTCAAATAGACTGTATTACGCACAGCTGTAAGTCATGTATTCAGAAATATAATAGAAATCAGGAAAAGATTTTTTTTCCTAGTCAATAACTTCAATCAAGTCCTCATATACTTTCTCGTTCAGATTGAAGCCCTTACAGAAATAGGGTGGATGTAGAGTATATGTGTTAAAAATTCACTAAATAATTAAGTTTTTTTTTGTTTAAAAAAAATTCTTTGAACCCGGTAAATCAAAAGATTTGTGATTGTATTTCGAACTCAAAACGCATAAAGTTCAAATCCTAGATCCGTCTCTGCATACAAAGCTAGAAAGCTCTTTGCGTCTTTTCAATATATAATCCCTTCAGTAGCTAGAAAGCTTTCGTTGCTATTTTAATTAAAGTTTCAGTCGTTTATCATAGGAGCCATACAGGGGTATTCTGCACTTTGACGTATTCATTTTCGAAGAAGGATTGAAAATCAAATAACTCAAAAAATAAAAATCCAAGCATCAAATTCTCCCTATAATTAAAATATGCATGGCTTATCAAGAGTAACAAAGAACGGTACAAAAACTGAACATTAAATTATATATATGCTGACGAAACAAAAAATAAATAAATTAGAAAGAGGAGACCTGATAAGTGGTGTCGAATTTATCGTACATGAAGCGAGTAATGATGCTGGTTTTGCCCACAGATTGATCTCCCAAAAACACGAGCTTGTACTTTGCTAATGGCGACACCACCGCCATTTTTGGGTTTTCCTTACACACAAACTAAACTTGCTGAGATCTGAATTCGGTTGAATTAGGAAAGAGAAAGAAAAGAGAGAAAATTAAGGAAAAGAGAGACGCAGCCTCTCTGCTTGCCTTTGAATTATCAATTTATATACCGCTCTCTTAAGAAACCGCCAACCTGCTCAATTTTCCTAATACAACACTTTTGCCTTTACAAATACATAATTAAAAGTTAATACGGTCAAATCTATATAGCTCGTTCCGAATATTTTTAAATGTTATAGCAAAGTATTGTTATAAAAGATATATTATATCATAACTTGAAAATTGGTTCCGAAAAAAGCTTAACTTTTATAGTGAAGTATTATTATATAGATATGTTATAGCGAAGTATATGAAGCTTAACTTTTATAGATATGTTATTAGAGGGGTTGCTTTGATACTAAGCAACCTCTACTTCCAATCAAGAGGTTGTGAGTTCGAGTCTCCCCAAGAGCAAGGTTGGAAGCTCTTGGAGGGAAGGATGCGGTGGTCTATTTAAAAATAGCCTCTCTACCCTAGGATAGGGGTAAGATCTGCGTAGAGTCTATTTGGAAACAGTCTCTCTATCTCAGGGTAGGGGTAAGTTTTGCGTACACACTATTCTCCCCAGATCCCACTAAGTGGGATTATACTGAATTGTTGTTGTTTTTGTTGTTGATGTTATGGAGGTATATGGTAGAGTTTAACTTGTGTGTATCAACAATGTCAAAAAAAAAATTTACTATAAAAAAAATTAATGACATATAATTATCTAGAAAAAGTGAGATCTATAATATCTAAATATAAGGCATATTAATTAGCACAGTAGGTAAATGTGACATGATTTTTCAATTATAACATTTATATCATCAAATAAGAGTAAACTTATTTCTGTTTTCATAAAATTACAACATGTATCATCGTGCACAAAACTGTAGTTTTCAACTATCCATATCTCGAAAGATAATGAAGATGAGAAATCAGTTCACGTGTCTTAAGGGGAATTCCATTTCTGTGAGGTTATTTACTACAACTCCCATGAAAAAATAACAATCCATGTGCATTTTCTGGTACACGAGCAATTATTCATAAAACTATCTATATACATGGCGTAATTTAATAGCTTACTGTATTGAGTATACGTATTTCTTTAGGCGAAATATATAAACAGCCCCTCCAAGTTGTCCCCAACGGTCAGTTGAACACCTTAACTGAGACTTTTTCCAGTTAAACACTTCAAGTGACTATTAAATGTATCTCGTGGACACCCGAGTCTGGTAGACAATATGTGTGAGTTGCACTCGCCAGTGACATGTTAAATAAACCAATTAAAGAATGACATGTGTAATTTATAATAAATTTTTTGATAAATATAAACTAAACACATTAAAAATTCTTTTTATTATTAACCCTCCTCTTCATCTTCATCTTCTCCCTTCTCTCTCCCCACTCCCCCCCCCCCCCCTTCCCCTCCCCAAATAATCTCTCACACTGATTTCCTAGCACCTTCTAAGAAATTGGATGAAAAAATCCCACATAAAATTGAATGGTGGTGAGTGACTTCCGGCAATTTTCATCCATGAAATTGAGTAAAAATTGGATTCTATCCTTATTCCTCCATCTATCATTGTAATTGAGCTTTCCTTGCTGGAAATTTGAAAACCAAAAGATGAGCAGGCAGTAGTCTGGAAATACAGGCGCTACCAACTCACAATCGTACATTTCGCTGTCATCCCTCCGTCAACCTTTACGAATCGCGCCGCCTTCCAAAACCCAACTTGGGATGACGAAGCTTTGCTTGATAAAAATGGATGCCACTGCTGTTTCATCCAAAATGATGACGGCAAAATCATGAATCAGCTGGAGATTTACCATTAAAAGTGAAACAATTTGAAGCTAGGAATCGAATTTTGAAACTCTCAATTTGTCGATGTTTTTGTCAAATAAATATTGAGGTTTGGTCTTAACATCACTATCAACTTAATTGTGAAGTTTGGTGTGTTTTGGTTGAGTATTGATCTCGTTGGAATTGAAGCTTCGCCGAGATCCTCCCTCTCTCCGACACCGGCAATAGCCTCCTCGTCTTGTGGTTATGGGGTGGTGTAATAGTGGGGTCCACATTGATTTTTGGAGAAAATAAAAGATAAATCTAATTTTAAAACATCTTCACGCGCTTAGATGTAAGTGTAACACACAAAATTTGCCATGTCAGCGTAAGGGGTTTAAGAGAATATACTTCTACCAAGCAAAGGTGTCTATCTGGTCATATAATAAGTTAAGGTGTTCAACTGACCGTTGTGAACAACTTAAAGGGGCTGTTTATATATTTCGCCATTTCTTTAATTAACTTTTGCTTGTAATCTTATCATTTCTGAAATTATCAAAAGTTTAATTGTTAAGTAACAACAAATGATATCTCATATTTAAAGGATTACTTATTATTACTACATCTTAATTATCATTTATTTGTTTGATAATGAATTAGATTCACTGGACGATTTTCCTAATATTACCGAGAACTAAAAAGTAACACCAAAAATAAATTTCAACGTTTTTATTAGCAACGAAACTTCTAGTTCTAGGTGATACAATTACCCATAATCAGACCAAATAGTTGTTTTGAAAAAAAAAATCCGCTACATTGTTATGTTAAGATTTGGGGTATGTTTGGTAGGAAGGAAAATATTTTGCATATTAATTTATTTATTTTTTAGTTGGAGGAAAATATTTTCCTTATCAAAAGAAAAAGAAGGGAAAATATTTTCCAAAGCTCCTTCTCAACTTTCCCCACCCTCACCAACCCCTCCACTCCCTCTCCAAAAAAGATTTTTTTCTTTTTTTTAAAATTTTAATTTTCCGTTACCACCCACCTTACTACTCCTCCATCTTCCCCAGCAAAAAATATTTTTTTACCTTAAATATTTTATTTATTTTTTCAACTTCAAATTTGTGTCTCGTTCAACTATTGTCCAAATCTATAGTATTTGATGTCGTCACAATGATCCTTAGATTGGTTAAGTGAGAAATATGCAGCGTATAAAGTACCTTTTTCTTCATCTTTTCAAATCTTTTCTGAAATGAGAAGTTACGAGTAACATGCAAGGCATTACTTTTTTTTTTTTTTTATCGCATGAATAGTTGGTCACATCGATTTCAGTTTATTAAAAAAAAAGGCGAAATACATAAACAGCCCCTGAAGTTGTATCAACTGAACCCTTTATCAGTTAGACACTTCAAATGACTATTACTCAGATTAAATAGATAAAAGTCACTGACGTGGCATATGCGTGATTGCTAACTAAATTTTGAGCGCGTAACCCAGTTTTTGAAGCCTATTTTTTGTATTTTATTTTTAAGAAAAAACATAAAATACCTCTCTTCTTCTTTGGTGTAATTTATATACCAAGTTTCTAACATGAAATACCTGAAATACCAATCAGAAAATGATATTTTCAAAAAGAAAAAGAAAAACTTTAATTATACCCAATCAAAAAATGACATATTATTAACAAAAGAAAAGAAAAAGGGGCACATTAGTGTTCTTGGTGTTCTTCACTATCTTTATGTCTATTATTGTTCCAACCATTTAATCCAAAATTTTAAGAGAAACTTTTCCAAATTTGTTATAACTTGAACTAAATAATCTCTACAAAGACTTGAAGACAACCTCAATATTAATTTCTCAATTTTTCATCAAATCAAGTAACCCATTTTAAACTTTCAAGCATTCTTAAAGACCTCATTAATGGTGTTCTTGGTCTTCTTCACTATCTTTATGTCTATTATTGTTCCAATCACGATTTTAATCCAAAATTTCAAGAGAAACTTTTCCAAATTTGTTATAACTTCAACTAAAGATCCCCTACCAAGACTTGAAGACAACCCTAATATTAATTTCTCAATTTTTCATCAAATCGAGTAACCCATTTTAAACTTTCAAGCTTTCTTAAAGACCCCATTAATGGTGTTCTTGGTGTTCTTCACTATCTTTATGTCTATTATTGTTTCATCCACTATTTTAATTCAAAATTTTAAAAGAAGTCAATGGACAGCTGCTTTGGGGAAGTTGTTCATCTGGTCGTTGTGGGTGGGGGTGGGTGGGGGCGCTAGTTTTGGTTGTGGAAGGAAGAAGATGAAGTGGGGGGCTGCTTTGGGGTTAGTTTTAGTTTTTTATTTTTTTTGTTAATTATAAGTGTTAAGTTCTAATTATAAATTACACGTGTCGTTCACTGATTATCTTTATTGGTAAGTGTAATTCACGTATCTGGTCTATTCCACTCGGGTGTCTATTTGATCTGAGTAATAGTCACTTGAAGTGTCTAACTGATAAAAGGCTCAGTTGAGATGTTCAGCTAGTCTTTGAGGACAATTTCAAGAGGCTGTTTATGTATTTCGCCAAAAAAGAAGCTCTAGGAGTGCTCACGCACCTATGTTGACTTTCAGCACAACACTTCACTTCCTCTTAGATTTCTTGTGTTATATGAAAAACCTATATTAATTCTTCTTGAATTATGCAAATGTCAAGCTTTGTTCAAGAACTAGGACAGCGAAACCAATCCCAAGAGGAATTTATTATTGTTACATTTTGTAAGGCAAATCTCTGTTTGGATGAAACTCTTCTACTTTTGAATGAATGGAATTACTTCAGCTAGAATGTCTTACATCAATTGAGAAGGTAAACAGATTTATCAACACACACACATTCGTCTTCAGTTCACAATTCTATGTTTACCATGAGCATAAACATAAAGAAACCCAAGAATTTGGCTGGTGGTAAAAAATGAGAAGGTAAACAGATTTATCAACACACAGACGCACACATTCGTCTTAAGCTACAGCCTACAAATGATCACTTAGCTGAAACTTCTATTTGCATGACTTTAGCAACATTCTCCTACTCCTGCAACTTTTAGTTGCACTGTCAATAGATACTGTACTTTACTGGAACTTCCATCCAAACAAAGATTCATATCCTTTATCAGATGACAGAAGCAAAGGAATGCATTTTCCACATTTTCCGCCATTCCATAAGGGACAACACCATCACAATGCTATCACAGTCCTTAAGGCGAGCTTAATAGACGCTATGGAAAGCTCTTATAACAAATGATGCACCAAAGGCCATAAGACAGAGCTGGAAACTCCAAGAGAAAACGGAATTTCAAGCTAATGTCTGCACATGTGCAAGTAGATAATTTTTTGTTGAAATGCAGTACCAATGAAAATGGAACAACTGAATTGAAGGAAAAGCCTAGAACGGATGTAAGAAGCTGTTAAAAAAGAGGATAAGGGTCACCTAACCTTACAAATCAACATATAGCACAAATGCTAGAACCTACCTTATAGACATGTTCATACATGTCTGAATCTGCAATCTGCAAAGAGAGAAACTTGCATACTGGGCTCTTCGAGTGAAGATGAGGGTAGCAATGCAATGGAAGGATCATATGGCAAGGTATGTTTACTCAGGAAGGAGAGGAGGTGGTCATACACAAAGAAGGAAGTCAAGTCGCTTAAAGAAGAAAAGAACTTGCCGATGAAAATATCAAGAGGCAGAGTTTCGGAGAGACTACAATGAGCTACAACAAGAATATGAAAAAAGTAAACAATCAACATAAGAATTTTTATTCTTTTTTGATAAGGAAAATTATTTTATTAACAATTGGGGAAAAACACGTATACAAGCCGTATACCCAAAAAAGAGGACCTACACCAAAACATGGTTCTCAACAAATAGGGAACTCATGCATACACCAAAAAGAAACTAGAAACAAAAGACTATTTTACAATCAACATAAGAAATTTATATGGCCGAACATTTGAATGGAGGAAGATTAAAAGATTTGGTCTTTTTCCATAGAAAATTAGACAATGAAGAAACTGAAGAAAGCGAGTATATTATAATAATGTAGAGCCAGCTCTCATTGAAGGCAGCCCATATCCTGAGATTCCCAAACTTGAGCTTTTTCTCATATCTGATACATGAAACTGGCAAGTTTACCAATTCTTTGTCCTGGATATAGAAGACTGGTCTAACCTAGACCCAAATTGCATACACAACCTATTGTTATCTACTTGTCCTCAAATTCCTAGTCATTTTCAAGAATAAACATAAAGTATCATAGTATTCGCTTTTCTATTTTGTAACATAATCAGTTTCTTTCTCAATTACACATTTACCTGATCATTTCACAGTTCCATCATGTACAGCAGTCACAAATTCAATTAAATTTGCTGAATTTTTTTCCAATCAAGTGTTTTTGTTTAGCTTTGACTATCCATCAGCAAAAGATATCCTGAACTTTCTAATACCCATTTCAAGATAGAACATTAAAAAAGAAGAAGTACATCACCGTTCCTTCTCCAAAGAATACTTTTCCCATATTACAAAGTGTAAAGGACCACATCTTCGAACATTAGTTTGATTCAATAACTGGAAGCAGCTCATCTGGTCCAAGCTACAAACTTTTACATGCCTCCAATATATATATAGCTTTTCAGAATTAAACTAGCAACATTTCCAAGAAAATTCAAATTATTCCAAAGAAAATAGATGATCTACCTAGGAGCATAGGACCTCATACTACTCCAGGGGAACTTTGCTGCTGGAACACCAACATCTGAAGACCGTTCACCACCATGTTCACGACCACGACCACGACCGAATCTCCTCTCTGAACTACTCCTCGTGTCTCTCTTCTCGTCAAGCCAATGCATCTTCTTAGGCTCATCATCCTCAACAATGCTAGACTTAGATTTCTTGCTCATATTTTTCTTTTCCTCTTCGATCATTCGTATAGGATAAAGATCCCTCGATATAGACAAAGGGTTTTTAAGTGTAACATAAGCTTTTTTGTAGTCTGGTTTAGCAATTAATAGCCCACCTCTCTTCTTCTTCTTTCCATCCATGTTTAAAGTTTGGACCTTTTCAACTTCAAAGCCGTACAATGACTCCAATACCCTCTTTATCTCAATCTATACATAAAATTCCAAGAAAAATTGAAAATCTTTTGTATAAGAGATTCCCCAATTATTGAATAGAACAAAATGGATATTGAAGATTCGTATAGCTATGTTGTGATTGAAGAGTTCCCTGCCATTGAATTTAAAAACTACTTAACTTATCGTTTTAATTTAATAAGATAGATTTATAGCCATACAAATACCAAGTCTTCTTTTTCTAACTATGTGTGGAGCCAAACAGCATAGCATAAAATGTGAAATTATAATAAAAAAGATGTTACCTTGGAAGCAGAGGGGATAGTTTTGAGGGAGATCTCAGTGATGTTGGAGAAAGAGGAAGGCATGAGAAGCTTAATCGGAAGATTAGCGAAGCTTACAACTCTTCTTCCTAATCGACTTCCCATTATTCTTTTGATTGCAGTTGCGTTGAAGCGATATGGAAATCCTCAGCAATGGCGTCTCGAATAGTCTGTGTAGGGAAAGAGGGTAAAACTGTGTGTTGGGCCTAAAATGTGCGTGGGCTTTAGCATTCTACTACACAACAACACGGTCTAGCCAGTTATTCAAAAATAGTAAGTATTTATCAAGTCATTGAAAAATAATACTCCTTCCGTTTCAATTTATGTGAATCTATTTTCTTTTTAGTCCGTGCCAAAAAGAATGACCTCTTTCCTTATTTGGAAACAATTTATCTTTATGCAATGATTTATAGCCATACAAAATAAAGGTGACTTATTTTATACCACAAGATCAAAAGTCTTCTCTCTTTTCTTAAACTCCATGCCCAGTCAAATGGGTTCACATAAATTGAAACGGAGGGAGTACTATTTTGCTATAATAGGGACCGACCGAGCATAATACGCTGGAGTCTGATGTACCTGTGTATGAACTTCGAGCGTATTTATGCTAGACCGGTGTACTTTGCTCGCTCTAGTATAATATACTGGAGACTGAAGCACTAGTGCTCCAAACTCCCATATATTATGCTGGACGAGTATATTATATTAGCGTGGAGTTCCAGTATGATATACTGAAACTCCAGTATTTTATGCTAGAGTATTTTTCCGGATTTTAAACAGTATTTTCGTTTAGATTTATCTTTATGTAAAAGTGACTAAATTTCTTTACCTTTGGAACTGTGATTATTTTTGAATGACCACTTGTAGATTTGGCTATTTTTAAATTTCTCCCACATTTTTGCGCACTACCTAACAGGAAATATATTATAGGGATTCTTTTATTTCTATACACTATTTAAAACTGTATTACCCTTAATGTTTATGTTTAGTTAATTACCCTGCATAAACAAGTTTAGTTTATAAAATATATACAATCTACCTAAAAAGGATCTCAATCCATTATTTGTGTCTTCAATCAAGGGATGTAGTTACACCATTTTCCTTTTTTCTCTCTCATTTCCCATTCTTTCCGCCCACACCGCATATTGTTGGTTAAGTTCACATAAAAATTCCTATTATATAAGATGAGGCGGGGGAGATTCTTGAATGTTGTCATTGGCTTGGTGGCCTCTTCTTTGAGCTTGAGGTACTAGAAGCCCCTCATCTTTACCATTATCATCTACCACCTCCTCCGGGAGAACATTTCCGAGAGGATCATTAATTTCCATTTTGTACCTGAATTGGTTAACTCACAGACATTAGTAACAAAGAAGTAAAGAAAAAAAGGACACAAAACTAGTTAGATGGATAGCCAAAACCGTTTAGCTCCCCAGCAACAATGACAAAAAGTGATCAACTCCACCCTATGCCACTGTAGAAGGGCAAGAGTGGTCAATGCAGCTTTTACCTGAGGGGTCGGGATTGATTTCCATAGAGAGCTAATATTGGTTTGGAATTGGGTTCCTATCTAATCTAGCTATGCGCGATGTTCTTGATTGCACTTCCAACCATGCTTTGTTTAGATTACTATTCTACTTATAACACTAATGGCAAATCAAAATAATCTAAGTATGATATTTTTGTAAAGGTTTTCTCAATTGGAAGAAAGGCACTAGAGAAATGACTTATACCCAGGTGAGTAACTAACGGGGTCTAAAACTTAAGGCAAAGTTGTTGTAATTGGGATCGTAATATAACCATTGCACTTAACTACTCACTCGATACCTCTCGGTAGTTTGAGTGACTTTGTCCTAATTGGATTTCTCAAGACCAATTGGGTGTTCAAGCAAAGAAGAAACATTAGCTCAAGTCGGGTATTACTATCTCTAGGTTTATCCCTTTAATTGAGGCTATCAATCCCTTGAATGCACCCCAATTCCTTGTTAGCCTGAATTTCCTAGACTTAGTCATTCTTTCTCAAGAAAGAGCCTAAGTCAAAAAGGCACAAATAGTGTTTGCAACCACCAATTCAACATTTAAAGAATAAATCAAGCTAACTATCATTATCCCATAATCATTTAAGCCCTAAAATTGAAGACCCGTTAAATAACCATACTAGGGTTGAGCCACAACCCTAGATAATGGGTTTAGCTACTTATAATCAAAGAAGAAATCATGGATTTAGATGAGATATAACACGCAAAAAGTAATTACAAGAGTATAATGTAAGACTAATGTTTAACCAAGCTATAATATTACTCAAAAGAGCAAAAAGTTGTTGTCCGCGTGTTCCTTTAACAACAGATATCCTAAAAATCTAAAAGAGAACTATTTATACACAGCTAAATTTTTTGGATAAAATTGCCCCTACGGGGATTCTATTGACAGCGGAAAATGGGTCGCCTCAGTGGTTGGACTTCCATGGCCACGCAATGGCAAGCGCGGACTGCGGTTCTTCTATTCTAAAACTTGATGTGGACTTTGAGTCCGCTGGGAACGGAAAAATCTATCGCCTCAGTGCTTCTTTAACCGCGACCGTAAAATATGCGCACGGACTGTGATTTTCAATTTGAGCTCCAAACTTAGTTCTTTGTT
The DNA here is from genome assembly GCA_032618575.1 of Nicotiana noctiflora. Taxonomy (NCBI): domain Eukaryota; kingdom Viridiplantae; phylum Streptophyta; class Magnoliopsida; order Solanales; family Solanaceae; genus Nicotiana; species Nicotiana noctiflora. The sequence goes on along the minus strand of JASVEL010001984.1, from coordinate 41,275 downwards.
TCTTAATTATGTTGAGGGTGAGAATTGGACTGCGAATGCATTAGATGATACCTCTACCGCACAATTTCACTCCGGGTAGTGGTGACTGTTAAGCTCAAGAACTTACACTCTAAACCTTTCTACCGCTGAGAGAGTAATTAGGACCGCCCCAGTGGTAGACCCTCCGCATCCACTTCTATTTCTCGTTATCAACGCCCTTTGATTCAACTTTGAATTTGTGCAGGTTTTACTCCTTTATGAGCTAGTTATGACTTCCTTTTCTCCTTTTTACCAAACACTACGAACAAGCACAATAAGTTAGCTTTCAGGAATACTTGTACGTACTTTTAATCCAAAACCTAAGCAAAAAGGAGCATAAAATAGGTAAGAATCCCTAGTTATCAACCAGCGGCGGAGCCTCAAGTAGAGTTTGATGATGAGGTTCTCGCCCAGACGTTCCACCAGGGCCAACTCAGGTTCCAGAGGGGTTCATCGCTACCCTAGTACTTCAAGATGCTTTGGTCCGTCTAGTGGACCTTATGAAGAGTGTTACCTAGGTCGGTATACTTCATGTACCACCAATCCTCTCTTAGGTTGGGGGAGGAGCACAAACTCCCGCTACTCACACTTTGGAGCAGATGGCTCCCCAGTTTCAAACTCCAGCAGCTCAACCAGTTGGTGTAGTTCTGCCGAGTATCGTAGCACAGATCGGTGATGGATTAGCTATGTCTTCGGATGGTTTGTGGAGGTTGGACAGGTTTACCAAGATTTTCACTACTACCTATAGAGGTACATCTTCATAGGATCCCCAACACTATTTGGACAGTTGCCATAACGTTCTACGGAACATGGGGATAGTGGAGACCAATGGGGCCGACATTGCTGCTTTCCATCTGTCATGTTCTGCCAACAAATGGTGGAGAGATTATTGTTTGGCTAGATGATCTGGGTCACCAACTCTCACTTGGGACCAGTTCTCACAGATTTTCTTGAAGAAATATCTTTTTATCACTCAGACAAAGGACTATCAGAGGTAGTTAGCGCATGCAGCAGGGTTCTACGACCGTCACTTAGTACGAGACCAAATTTGTGGACTTGGCCCATCATGCTCTTCTTATACTTCCCACCGAGATAGAGATGAGGTGGGGAGGTTTATTGAGGGACTTGCTTAACCTATCAGATTGCAGATGGCTAAAAAGACATGAAGTGGGATTTCTTTCCAGGAGGCAGCCAATGTGGCTAGATGAATTGAGATGGTTTTCGCTCAAGGGAATGGTCAGGGGTCTGACAAGAGGCCTCGTCACTCCGGTGGATTCAGTGGGACCTCATATGGAGGTCGAGGTACTTTTGGTATAGTCCATCATCCTAGGCCGTTTCATTCTGCGCTTCAGGCATCCAATGGAGCTTTAGGGAGTCGTGGTCCCTATGTACCTCCTTCAGGGCAACCATCTTATAGTACCCCACCAGCTCCCATCATAGCACCTCCTCTTCAAAGCTATTATCACGGTAAGCCGGCCCATCAGGTTCATTCTCAGTTTCCCCAGCAACAGTTTTTAGATGGATGTTTTAAGTGTGGTGAGTATGGGCCTATCCGAAGGACTTTTACGAAATTAGTTGGTGTTCAGTTGCAACAGCAGAGTTATTATTCTATGATTCCAGCACCGCCTGCCCAGCCAGCTAGAGGTAGGGTTCAAGGAGCCATAGGTAGAGGTCAGTCTGCTAGAGGTGGAGGTCAGGCCGTCAGAGGTGGAGGCCATGGCAATAGAGGTGGAGGTCACCCACCAGGAAGTCGTCCTAGGGATATAGTTCAGGGTGGTGGGGCCCAAACCTGATGTTATGTTATTCCAACTAGGCTTGAGACTGATTCCTTCGATACAGTTATCACAAGTATGGTTTCAGTTTGCAGTAGAGATGCTTCAGTTCTATTTGATCTAGGGTCTGCATACTTCTATGTATCATTTTATTTTGCTATATATTTAGTTGTGCCTCGTGAGTCCTTAAGTTCTCCCGTACGTGTATGTGTCCATGCTAGTAGGGGATTGATCATATCTATCGTTCATGTGTGGTTGCTATTTGGGGTCTTAAGACTAGTGTAGACCTCGTACTCCTCGATATGGTGGATTTCGATGTCATTTTGGGGATGGATTGGCTGCCACCTTAACATGCTATATTGGATTTTCACGCCAAGACTATGACCTTAGCTTTGCTGGGGTTTCCTCATTCGGAATAGAGAGGGACTCTGGTGATTCTATCAGTAGGGTTATTTCATATATGAAGACTCAGTGTATGGTTGAAAAGGGGTATTTTGCTTATTTGGTTTATGTTCGTGATTCTAGTGTTGAGGTTCCTTCTTTGGATTTCATTGTTGGACTCCCAAAACTTAGAGAAGGTTCAATGTAGTATGGGTTATTGTGGATAGGCTAACTAATTCTGTGCATTTCATTCCTGTGACAGTCTCATATTCTTCACAGCAGTTAGCTGAGATCTATATATGGGAAATCGTTCGTCTTCATAGCGTGCCTATGTCTATAATTTCTGATCGAGGTACACAGTTTACCTTGCATTTTTTGAGGGCAGTACAACATGAATTGGGTATGCAGGTCGAATTGAGCATGGCATTTTATCCTCAGACGAACGGACAATCCGGGCATACTATACATACTTTGGAGGATATGCTTTGCGCATGTTTTATTGACTTTGGAGGTTCTTGGGATCAGTTCACGCCATTAGCGGAGTTTGCCTACAATAACAACTATCAATCGAGCATCCAGATGGTTCCTTATGAGACATTATATGGTAGACGGTATTGATCTCTAGTTGTGTTGTTTGAGCCGGGGGAGCCTCGGTTGTTAGGTACAGATCTAGTGTAGGATGACTTGGATAAGGTTAAGATCATTCAGAATAGACTTCATTCAGCTCAATCAGGCAAAAGAGTTATGCTCCCCGTAAGGTTCGTGATATGGCATTCATGGTCGGTGAGCGCTTCGAGTGTCTCTCATGAAGGGCGTGATGAGATTTGGGAGGAATGGCAAGCTAAGCCCTAGGTTCATCGGACCTTTTGAGATACTTGATCGAGTGGGAGAGGTGGCTTACAAACTTGCATTGCCGCTAGATTTATAAGCTGTGCATCTAGTATATCATGTGTCCATGCTTCGGAAGTATCACGGTGATCCATTCCACGTATTAGACTTCAGCACTGTCCAGTTGGACAAGGATTTGACCTACGAGGAGGAGGCGATAGACATTCTAGACCGGCAAGTTCGACAATTAAGATCGAAGAGTTACCCTCGAGTTCATGTGTAGTGGAGAGGTCAGCCAGTTGAGGCAACTACCTAGGAGTCCGATATGTGGAGCATATATCCCCATCTTTTCACCGACTCAGGTTTTTCTACGTCCAATCGAGGATAAATGGTTGTTTTAGAGGTGGAGAATGTAATGACCCAAAGGGTCATCTTTTGTTTAGAATCTGATTCTGTGTTCTGAGGGCTTAAAACCTTATTTTATTTCTCCTCGATGTGCGTGTGTAACCCAGGCGCGTATCTAGAAAGCTTTTATATAAAAAATTAAGAAAAGATGATTTTTGGATTACAAAGATGATTTTGTTGACTTTGGTCAACATTTTGGTAAATAGACTCGGATACGTGTTTCGATGGTCCCGTAGGATCCATAGTAAAATATGAGACTTGGACGTATGCCCGAAATTAAATTTTAAAGTCCCTAGCGCGAGAAATTAATTTTTGAAGAAAATTGTTAACTAAAAATATAATGGTTTTTAGAAATTGAATAATGTTTAATATTGTTGGTATCGGGCCCGTATTTTGGTTTTAGATCTTGTTACAAGGCTGTTATAATATTTAAACCTTGTCTGTGAAATTTGGTCAAAACGAAAGTAATTTGACGTTATTCGGATATTTGGTTGAGAAAATAGAAAGTTTGAAACTATATTGAAAATTTTATGTGTTTTAGTGTTGAATTCAAAGTTCTAGGTGTTATTTTGGCGATCTGATCGCATGATCAAGTTTGTATGATGTTTAAAGACTTGTGTGGATGTTTGGTTTGGAGCCGCGACGGCTCAGGTGGATTTTAGATAGGCTACAAAGTGTTTTGAGACTTCAAATTTTTTGATATGTTGCAGATCTGCAGGCTTGGTATTTGCGAAGCCTGGCTCACAAATGCGAGCATCGCATTTGCGATCACACGGCTGGGGAGGGGACCTTCGATTTTGCGAAGCTCATTGTCGCAATTGCGACAGGAACAGAGCCACCGTACTTCCGAACATTTGTTCGCAAGTGCGAAGACAGCAGGCCAGATCAAGCTTCGTATTTGCGAAGCATTAGTCGCATTTGCAAACTTGAGATCGCAAATGTGATACTTGTAACTGTTCCAAACATAACTTAGACGGTATTTTCACCTATTCCTCATATTTTTCAAAACCTAAACTTCAAAAGGCGATTTTTCAAAGACCGTCTCCTCCCCAAATCATAGGTAAATGATTCTTAACTTATTTCTTTCAATCCATTTCATCTTTTTACAAGATTTTATCACAAAATCTAGGGGTTTTTATGGTGGAAATGGGTGTTTTGGGTAGAATTTAGGAATTTCAAAATTTGATGAATTTTGACCTCAAATTGAGGTCGGATTCCAAAACTAATTTTATATCCGATCTCGGGAGTGAATGAGTAATCGGGTTTTGGTCCAAATTTTAAGTTTGGACCAAGCGGGCCCGGGGACCTATAATTATGCAATGGCGCTACTTTCTTTATCATTTATTGATGTTATTAAGTTAATTATGAGTAAATTGGTGGTGGAACCGAGAAGTAAAGTGGTGATTGAGCTTTGAAATACCCGTTGGCTTGAGATAAGTGTTTGTTTAACCTTGACTTGAGGGATTAGGAATCCCCGACTTGCTTGCTATGTGAAATACCATGTGTGTTGCGTATAAATATGGTGACAAGCACCTATATTGGTTTCGCTGTGTACTTTTTAACTGGTGAAGTTTCATAATTGTAGTGATACTCTATTGTGTTGGTTTGAGGTATACGTGTTGTGGACGATTTGAGTTAACTTGTGAGACACTTGTCTCTATTTTGTGATTGGTGCTGATATAAATTTGGATCGGGTTGAATGCCGCAATAAGAGAAATAAGGGTGAATGTGATTTTCTGGTAGGATCGGGTTGCACGCCGCAACAAGAAGTAATTAGAGTGGACAGGTTGGATCGGGTTGCACGTCACAGCAGGAGGATTAAGGGTGATATATTGAGGAGTAATAGGAGTTGACTGGTGGGATCGGATTGCACGCCGCAACAAGGAGTAATAAAGATGAATATTTATATTGTTATTTATTATATGGTGGGATCGGTATGCGCGCATCAGTTGTTGCTTATGTATTTATTTCTATTGAGGTTCACTGCCGTGATATTGAAACTCTCTTGAGGATCGGTTATAGCTGAGTATTAGTAGAACGACTGGGTTCCGTATTTATTTAATGCAAGTTTCTGTTATTGTCACGACCCCAAATCCGGTCGTGATGGCGCCCAGCACATTGCTAAGCCAGCCTGACCAATCAATATAAACAACGGAGCTAGACGCTCTCTTTTAGCCCATTTAAGCATATTAAATCACGAAGCAATAGCGATACAAATAACGAAAACGGGGAACCAAGTCCCATAATACATCAACTCCCATAGGACCGAAGGGTCAAGAGTCATGAGCCTCTACTGAACATGAGTGTGTAAAGGTTTACAAAATACCAAGTGCGGAAAGAAATGTCAATACAAAATCAAAAGACAGTAGGAAGGGATGTCGGGTCCTGCGGACTCTGCAGCTACCTCGAATATCCACAAACGTCGCCTCGCACAGCTACTGGATCACTGCTGAGAGGTACCTGGATCTGCACACAAGGTGCAGGGAGTAAAATGAGTACTGCCAGACTCAGTGGTAATAAACAAGGGTAAGACAGCGCAGATAAGAAATCCGCGATAAAGCACTATGTAAAGCTATAATCAGCTACCCTGTCATAGAATCAATCTTCACTGTACCTGTACCAACAAATACCAATAAATAGCATAACAGCTAGCAGATGTAGCTAAATGCAATGCAATGCATGATATGACCGTTACGGCGTGTAGCCCGACTCCAATTTTGGGTACCCGTGCTCACTGTGGGGGTTCAGACTCCGGAGGGGCTCCTACAGCCCAAGCACATCTCATAGAGATATTCCTGCGGCGTGCAGTCAGATCCAACATATATCTCGCTGCGGCGTGCAGCCCGATCCACTACTAGTCAGCTAATATGCAGATACAGCCTCGCGAGGCTCAAAAGTAGTTTTTGAAAACTCTTTTTATCATTTTTCAGTTGGAAAACGGTAATATCAAGTTCCAGAGATTGGAATTAGCATAATAACAAAAATAGCTGCGGACTAGTAGTAAACTAGCATGTCTATATGATAAGACAATGATAACGATCCTCGCGGGATCCAATAAGTGGCTCACGGCCCACATGTATACTCAACCGCCCAAGAAGGGGGTTCCTCGGCTCAAGAGTGGCCATTATCACAATATATATATACATATATGCAACCATCCGAGAAGGAGGTTCGATGGCTCTAGAATAGCCAATAATACAGTATCAACAGGTTGGACTAATATGTAGTCTCCAGTTCATGATCGACCCCGCACTCTCGAGAGTGTGCGTGTCTCGCCGCTATACAGCGTCACAAAGTGGTATACCGGGGTTTCGAACCCGCTGGTCATCACCCACATCTATTACTCACCTCTATACGGCGCGACGACTACTCCGCAATGCCCTTTCTTTTGAATTTAGCTCCCTCGTGCGTGGAATCTAGTCAAACCACAATAATTACATCAAATACGGGTCAAATAATCATAACCCACTTCAATTTACATGAAATTAGCATAATCACACTAAGTTGGTAAAACCCGACCCCGGGCCCCACTGCTCGGAAAATTCCGAAATTAGCACCAACGTGATCCTTATCTCGCCACGAGTCCGTGCATATAAAATTTATCGAAATCGGAGTTCAAATGGCTTCCCAAATCCAAAAATCCCGTTTTCAAAACTTAGGCCACATTTCTTCAAGATTTCAACCCAATTTCATGAAGATTGATGTTAATACTACCATAAATTGATGTTTTTGAGTCAAGAATCTTACCTCCGACGATACCCGATGACTTCTCGGTGATTTCCTCGAGTTTTCTTCTCTCTAGGGCTTGAAATTGAGTTTTGGGGGTGTAACCCGTAACTCTCTGTTTCTGGACTTAAGTTCACTGCCAGAACAAGTTCTTCTACGCGATCGCGATCTTCCTCACGCGATCGCGATGCTCAAATTCACGGCCTCACGCGATCGCGACTTCCTTCACGCGATCGCGAAGCACAGTCACCCTGCCTCACGCGATCGCATCCTTCACTCCCGCGATCGCGTAGCATATTTCTCCTGGACCCCTTTCTTCTTCTACGCGATCGCGTATATTGGCCTGCGATCGCGATCAACACCCGATCAATTCTACGCGATCGCGACTCTTACCCTGCGATCGCGATGCCTTATCTCCCCACTCTACGCGATCGCATCCCCATCCCCGCGATCGCGGAGAGCAATTGTCTGCTGAGGTTATGACAGCAACCAGATTTTTCTCTTTTCTTTCAACAATGGTCCGTTTGGACCCCCGTATTCATCCCGAGACTCCCGGGACCCCAACGAAAACCACCAACATACTCCAAAACATGATACGAACTTATTCCAACCATAAAAACACCATACTAAACGTCAAAATCACCAATTACACACAGATTCAAGCCTAAATTTCTTAAAACTTTCAAAATTACACATTCGATCAAAAACCCGACCAAACGATGTCCGAATGACCTGAAATTTTGCAGGCACATCCAAAATCACCTAACGGAGCTACAGAAATTGTCGGAATTCCATTCCGACCCCGGATCAAAATATCACCTACCATCCGGTTTTCGCCAAAATTCAACATTCGCCAATTCAAGCTTAAAACTACACCGGACCTCCGAATTCAATTCCGATTGTTCTCCTAAGTCATAAATGATCCCCGGAACTAGTCGAATCATCAGAATCCGGTTCCGAGCACTCTAACTCAATAGTCAACTCTTGGTTGACTTTTCATATTCAAGTTTCCTTCACAAAGGCTATATGCCTCATTTTCAATCCAATTCACTCCTAACTCACCCGATAGACTTTAATATTGATAATAAAGCATAAAACATACAATTTCAACATAACGGGGTGGTAATTCCCGTAACGACGGGCCGGGTCGTTACATTCTCCCCAACTTAAACAAACGCTCGTCCTCGAGCGTACCAGAGTGGTACTAGAAGCAACTCAATAGCTGAATGACCTTACCAAGCATATATTCGGGCGATCATACGTCACCCTATCTCACGCAAGTCCGAAAACACCATACAGCTGAAATCTCACAGACCATCTTAACCATAAACCACATTGCACTTTCTGAAATCATATACCAATTGCTAATCCCATTCATGTACTCAGGATACACTAGAATCCACTGCAATAAGCCATACTCACCACTCCGGGTGAGATCATATGATGTGTCAAACAACCCAATCACTCGAGACGATAGTCTCTAATCACAACAACTGGCCACAATCACCAAATACTAGCTGAAAACCTCTTTCATTAGATGGAGTCTTATTCCAACACCTCCATATCATGCCCACGGCAACCAGACACGCGATATATCGAACCCATCTCTCAGGTCAACCATTCATGAATCCATTTCACTTTTAACTGATACCACAACAGATTTCGGACCCAAATCTCGGTATTACCTTTCTAACCAACTAAAATCACATATACTCACATTCATTATTGGCTCCAACGACCATTTCGATTATAACACATCGCACTGGTGATAAGACACCTCAACACCGGCCTAAGCCACGACGAGCACAACATAGGCTCCAATAGAAACGTCTGCACACACTCGAATCATGACAGCTCAAATCATGACAACTGTCTCCAGCAAATAGAGCTGCAATTCAATTCCTCTGTGCCATCATAACATAGAACTGAGATCGCGTCTCGCATTATAGAAAGAGTACCTGAATCCTCCTCGAGAGGTCATAACATCACGTGGCCTTACCACGATTCGTGATTATATCCAAACACTATTACTCATGAAGCACCTCAATTTACCAAGCTCAAAACGGTCAGCCACGCACATATTTAGGTCTGAATCCAAGCAATCAATCTCACTCACGGTGAAACAATTAATGTATGCTATTAAATCCTGAAAGGACACAACCGATGTGCCATTCGCCAAGCGATACTCCAAACGGTCTTTTCCTCAGAAGTGGGGAAGTATTGTATACCAGGTAATATATAACTAACTCTATTTTCACATTACACTGTTGCGGCGTGCAACCCGATCCAGATACCATACCTGTGGCGGCGTGCCACCCGATCCAAATAACCCGTGGCGGCGTGCCACCCGATCCATGCATAAATCTCGCAAAAGGAAATGCATATCGAGTCGAATTTTCTCATTACAGCAAACATGTATATATAGCCTCAAGCTCGGCCACATGAAACGCATCTGACAACGTTTCTCAATACTGGAACTGAATCAATGGTAGATACCTCTACACTAACATCCGCCACTAAGGTCCAACTGACAAAGCAATGCCTACCAGCCGTCCGCTGGTCCTGGGTACAACTGCTCTGTTGGAGCATACTCTGATGCTCTCTTCTATGCAATTTGTGCCATTTTTCGACATAGTCCATATCACATTAGTCTAGACAATCTGACCCATGACAACCAGTCAACAATCAAGTATCATAATTCGAATTCGTTTTATCAAGTCAAGAGAGAGCCTCTAAGGCTTCCGATTTCCAATAATCACAAAAACGGTGTCGATGCACACGATATACAACCACTGCATAGGCGGATTAACGAGAATTTCAAGTCTCCAACACATATATAACACATGAATCACTATGCCTGATTCCGTACTCCACCGTACGAATACATAACGCACATCAAGCGTCCATTCATACCACGAAAGCCATTCAGGAATTTCACTATGCCATCAACGACTCAATTATTACAGGCGATCCAACAAGAGAATACCACCATACCACTGGATATTATCAGTTTACATTACTTTGTCCTTTTGGACCATATACCCTGCCAAATTACTAGAATAGCAGTACCATTTTCTTTAGTCACCAGAAAGGTCGATTCTTTAAATCACCTGCAGCCGCCCGCGCTGCTAAATAATTTTATTGACTTTCCATATATTATGAACTGATCTCAAAACCTAGAATATACCATTATCAACTTTCCATAACACATCGTGTATACCATATCACACTAAGACAACATGAAAATTCATATCCCTTTCCTCCGCCTCAACATTGGCGCACTCAACTAGTCAAGGACTTTCGTGATCCCATATAGAAGAAACTCATTACACATTCCACGCTTCGCATATCGATAGGAATATACTCATCTCGGGTTACACGACTGCCAACACTCAAAAGCTTTATTGCACAATATCTGCAAGACTCCTTACTTCAACCACATACCAAGAATTAGTCGTATTCTTTATCATACCGCTTCGGTTTATTAACAAGTTGTTCCATTTACCCAGTTTCCTTTCTGATTCATCTTTGATTTAATATTAGCCACTACCGTAGCACCATAACACATGAACTCATTCCACACGAGACTCGTACATAAGACCACACGGTCTGAGACATATAGGCCACTGAATACTCTCTCAATATTTCCAGAAGGATCACATCCTACAATACTTTATTTTGAAGAACCTCTTGCGATTTGAATTCGTTATCATTACCTTCCAATACGGATTACATAGAATCCCTTCATTCACATAATATAACACAAGTACCGATCTCTTCTAACGAAACCACCATCTTTAGCCACATGTACAATTTTGAGACACCTGGCTGTTACAAGTAAAATCTTGAACACCGTAAACAATTCTCGGGCGTCGGTCATCCTTATTCAGCTGTAATTCAACTGTCTTATTGAACAGAACCACTCGTGCCTTATTAGAACTCTGACACTGCAGATCATGATTACATACAGATACTATTAGCTATCACTCTTTTCTATACACCAAGCATTCCTTACCAACCTCGGTTCAAAATACCCTAGTATTTCTTCACATCTACGAAGCACCATAACCTTTATCAGAATTTTCCCAACATACTTAGAGACAGAATCAACATAGCACACAATAGTGCAATCAGTTAATCAATAGCAACCTCCCCAACTTAGCTCGAAGCCATTCATCAAAGCACTTTCAACCACTCATATCGGTATTACTCAAGTGATGCCGAAATGTTAGTATGATATTAAACTCAAGTCATTTACAAGCTTCGGCGGAGATTCGAATCATCGGAAATATTAACTCTTTTGCAATTCTTGCATTCATTCACACACAACAGTTACGCCCCCTCTTTACGTGACAAAATCTTTTCTAAGTCCCGAATTTTTCAAAAATTCCGGCAGAGTTTCCTTTGTAAATTGGCCTATCCACCCGCCAGAGAATCACCAAACCATCCTAGATATACTTCCACAACTCAACAAGATATCACAATGTATTTCAACAACATTAAATATCAATACTACACGAATTATATCATCACAATTTATACTTGAACCTGCGATGTATCTGCTCGAATCATAACACATATCAATACCTTTCAATTACACATGAGAATCAACCCACCTACCTCGCCTCAATTTAGCATTTCAGCACAATACCTTCCACCGGGATACACATAGCATAATCACTTTAGTCTTCCTGAGTTTGAACTTGTTCCACTTCCAATAAGGCATTTTACCTTCCAATTACGAGATATGATAAATATTCACCACGCCCATAGCTCGGGGCTACACAACGGTTTAGATAAGAGTCGAACAATTAACAACTCATCCATTAGTAAACCTTCCATAATACTCTACAGATCGGCACAAGGCCCCAAACATGGCTACTAGACCGAGTACATAGATATAAGCCCAGGTCTTAGTCACTTTACACGGTAATTTATCAATTGGGAAGGATCAAGTCCAAATCCCGAGTCACAATACCACCACGCTCGTCACATGACGCGTATTCCATCTCAGGACATCACTTTATAGTGCAAATACGGGGTTTCAAACCCTCAATACATTATCTATTGTCACCACTCACAAAATCAGAGCACCTCAATGCTCAAGTCATAAACAAGGTCCAGCCTCAAGTCATCCTGACCGGCCCAACATGAACTCACCGAGATTATATCTCGCCCCTCGTTCGAGGAAATCATAAGCCATAAGGCAATTACATTATTGAGCGCTCGATGCGTACACAGGACGTACGGAAGGAATTTCAAAATTATATCTCAAGCTGAATCAAGTACGCACGATAAGAATTCCAAGAAATGTGAAGTGTTTCCTAAAGGTTTGCGGCCTCCCGAGGATAAGTACAGGCGTCCCCGTACCGATCCGAAAGCCTACCAAACTAGCTCATGACTCGCGAGTCCTAGTAACCTAGGCTCGATACCAACTTGTCACGACCCAAACCCGGTCGTGATGGCGCCCAGCACATTGCTAAGCCAGCCCGACCAATCAATATAAACAACGGAGCTAGACGCTCTCTTTTAGCCCATTTAAGCATATTAAATCACGAAGCAATAGCGATACAAATAACGAAAACAGGGAACCAAGTCCCATAATACATCGACTCCCATAGACCAAGGGTCAAGAGTCATGAGCCTCTACTGAACATGAGTGTGTAAAGGTTTACAAAATACCAAGTGCGGAAAGAAATGTCAATACAAAATCCAAAGACAGTAGGAAGGGATGTCGGGTCCTGCGGACTCTGCAGCTACCTCGAATATCCACAAACGTCGCCTCGCACAGCTACTGGATCACTGCTGAGAGGTACCTGGATCCGCACACAAGGTGCAGGGAGTAAAATGAGTACTGCCAGACTCAGTGGTAATAAACAAGGGTAAGACAGCGAGATAAGAAATCCGCAATAAAGCACTATGTAAAGCTGTAGTCAAATACCCTGTCACAGAATTAATATCAACTGTACCTGTACCATCAAGTTCCAATAAATAGCATAACAGCTAGCAGATGTAGCTAAATGCAATGCAATGCATGATATGACCGCTACGGCGTGTAGCCCGACTCCAATTTTGGGTACCCGTGCTCACTGTGGGGGTTCAGACTCCGGAGGGGCTCCTACAGCCCAAGCACATCTCATAGAGATATTCCTGCGGCGTGCAGTCCGATCCAACATATACCTCGCTGCGGCGTGCAGCCCGATCCACTACTAGTCAGCTAATATGCAGATACAGCCTCGCAAGCTCAAAAGTAGTTTTTGAAAACTCTTTTATCATTTTTCAGTTGGAAAACAGTAATATCAAGTTCCAGAGATTGGAATTAGCATAATAACAAAAATAGTTGCGGACTAGTAGTAAACTAGCATGTCTATATGATAAGACAATGATAACGATCCTCGCGGGATCCAATAAGTGGCTCACGGCCCACAAGTATAATCAACCGCCCGAGAAGGGGGTTCCTCGGCTCAAGAGTGGCCATTATCACAATATATATATACATATATGCAACCATCCGAGAAGGAGGTTCGATGGCTCTAGAATAGCCAATAATACAGTATCAACAGGTTGGACTAATATGTAGTCTCCAGTTCATGATCGACCCCGCACTCTCAAGAGTGTGCGTGTCTCGCCGCTATACAGGCGTCACAAAGTGGTATACCGGGGTTTCGAACCCGCTGGTCATCACCCACATCTATTACTCACCTCTATACGGCGCGACGACTACTCCGCAATGCCCTTTCTTTTGAATTTAGCTCCCTCGTGCGTGGAATCTAGTCAAACCACAATAATTACATCAAATACGGGTCAAATAATCATAACCCACTTCAATTTACATGAAATTAGCATAATCACACTAAGTTGGTAAAACCCGACCCCGGGCCCCACTGCTCGGAAAATTCCGAAATTAGCACCAACGTGATCCTTATCTCGCCACGAGTCCGTGCATATAAAATTTATCGAAATCGGAGTTCAAATGGCTTCCCAAATCCAAAAATCCCGTTTTCAAAACTTAGGCCACATTTCTTCAAGATTTCAACCCAATTTCATGAAGATTGATGTTAATACTACCATAAATTGATGTTTTTGAGTCAAGAATCTTACCTCCGACGATACCCGATGACTTCTCAGGTGATTTCCTCGAGTTATCTTCTCTCTAGGGCTTGAAATTGAGTTTTGGGGGTGTAAACCCGTAACTCTCTATTTCTGGACTTAAGTTCACTGCCAGGACAGGTTCTTCTACGCGATCGCGATCTTCCTCACGCGATCGCGATGCTCAAATTCACGGCCTCACGCGATCGCGACTTCCTTCACGCGATCGCGAAGCACAGTCACCCTGCCTCACGCGATCGCGTCCTTCACTCCTGCGATCGCGTAGCATATTTCTCCTGGACCCATTTCTTCTTCTACGCGATCGCGTATATTGGCCCGCGATCGCGATCAACACCCGATCAATTCTACGCGATCGCGACTCTTACCCTGCGATCGCGATGCCTTATCTCCCCGCTCTACGCGATCGCATCCCCATCCCCGCGATCGCGGAGAGCAATTGTCTGCTGAGGTTATGACAGCAACCAGATTTTTCTCTTTTCTTTCAACAATGGTCCGTTTGGACCCCCGTATTCATCCCGAGACTCCCGGGACCCCAACGAAAACCACCAACATACTCCAAAACATGATACGAACTTATTCCAACCATAAAAACACCATACTAAACGTCAAAATCACCAATTACACACAGATTCAAGCCTAAATTTCTTAAAACTTTCAGAATTACACATTCGATCAAAAACCCGACCAAACGATGTCCGAATGACCTGAAATTTTGCAGGCACATCCAAAATCACCTAACGGAGCTACAGAAATTGTCGAAATTCCATTCCGACCCCCGGATCAAAATATCACCTACCATCCGGTTATCGCCAAAATTCAACATTCGCCAATTCAAGCTTAAAGCTACACCGGACCTCCGAATTCAATTCCGATTGTTCTCCTAAGTCATAAATGATCCCCCGGAACTAGTCGAATCATCAGAATCCGGTTCCGAGCACTCTAACTCAATAGTCAACTCTTGGTTGACTTTTCATATTCAAGTTTCCTTCACAAAGGCTATATGCCTCATTTTCAATCCAATTCACTCCTAACTCACCCGATAGACTTTAATATTGATAATAAAGCATAAAACATACAATTTCAACATAACGGGGTGGTAATTCCCGTAACGACGGGCCGGGTCGTTACAGGTTATATTTCATTCTATATTTCCTTCCTGTTTTAGTAAAAACTAGTATAGTACCTGCACGATGCGCGGATAAATTATAAGAAAGAAGAGTTTAAAAAAATAATAAAAATATGTTTATTGCAATTAGAATTATCGATCAAATACAGAAGGAGTTGTTCTAAAATAAATAGATGAATTTTGTTGAGAGTAATATAGGTGGATACGTATGAATGAATTGTATTATAGTAGCATTTGAAGAAACTTTTGAAAACCTGTGAAGCTACTTAAGATGTATGGTGATCTCCAACGCCTTTAACGAAAATAGAAAAGTGAAAAATAAAAATATAGAGTATAATTTATAACCCATGAAGTCATATTTAATAGCATTTCATTGTTTAGCTTATTTATGTTCATCGATGAAATGAAGCAAGTTGACAAATAGATAAAGTATTTATCTTTGAAAATTGATGTATTAGTTGTATTTTTTTACATTGTATGAACGAAGATCAGTAAAGAAAAAAATAAATGGTTTGAGTAACATAGAAATATCAAATAGTACTTTTATTGTCCCTCGCAAATGTTGTTATGTAAGACTATGATTGTATGTACATTCTTCCCAAAGTAGATTGGACGGCATAATATATCGTTTCCAAGACGATGGTCTTATTAAGAAATGGGTAAATTTTTTTTAATTGGAGATTTGAATGCACCGATCATCATGAAAGTATTGTAACGCATATGTTGTAATGTTAGGAGTTTTTGTAATTTGTGAATGATCAACTCTACATATATGTTTTGTATGATATGGATTCTGAACGCTGTTGCTTAATGTAAATATATCTTGTAGGTGATAGCTTTAAATTTTACTCATAATTCAGCGCAACACAGTAGTAAGATGTAGTTTATTATCATATGAAGTAAGATAAGATAATGGATCCACCTTCAACCACATTAAAAAAATGGCATAAAGGATGGGAATATGTATTATAGTGATTCCAAATACTATTAATGTTTATAATGTACGATGGCAAAATTATATTTACATAAACACCTTTATATGAGACCGTCTTGTAAAACTTTCAACTCAATATTCAATACGTCATGCGAAGAAAATCAAGTCGTGTATAAATTATTGTTGTATATTTCTTCCGAAACTATTATTTTGTATGAAAAACATAAATATCTATGTTAATTTTACTTATAAAAAAAAACTTAAGTTAAGTTTATATTTGAATTTATAAAGGTATACTATAGTGCAAGTATATTTTGGATGAATTAATATTTGTAAGTACGTAAATTAAAATTTAGTCGTCATAAAAATTTGATTTCAAATTAGACAAAATAGATTATAAAGTATTACTATACAGGAGAATTATATATAATAAACTAAAGGACGTAAAGTAATATTTTATTGATGTATTTTCTTATTGAAGACATTGCCTATCTTATTAAACTTGGCTTATTCAAAGGAAGAATTTAGTGTTATTCCAGTGTGTTTTAAATTTAATGTTATACTCTTAAGAAATAAATAGAATAAAATGATAGATAATGTTGCAAACAAATAACAAACTTTCATTAATTATAAATTTAAAGGTAGTTGTGCGGGCGGTTTTCCCATTCAGCTTCAAATTAAACATCATAAACTCAAAAAGGTTTACTTGGCCAAACTTCGTGATAAATGTCAGTTAAAATTATACCTAACGGTTGACTAAGTGAGTCTACCAAAATGAATAAAGCTTTCCAATCCGATAATATAATTTTGTCTATAGAATCAATGAGTTGATCTCGAGTAATTTGATAATTTCTAATTTGTTCGTCTAATGAAGGCCTAAGCACTCTAATTTTTTTTTTCTTTTGCCCTTCTTTTTGCCCTTTGATCTCTTAACTTATTTTGTATCGACGTTGGGATTTTCCTGATAACTTCAGCCTTTGAGTCAGATTTATTGTAGGAATAAATGCTGCGACGGCGAAACCTTCTATGTTGTCCCCTTTGTTAAATTTGGTAAATCAAACTTGAATTAATTTGAATTGGTCCTTGTTTAGCTATATCTGGCATAAGAGGAATTAAACAATAAGAATCGCTATAACAAATCCTTGTGATAATATAGGAAATGCATATTAGTTGAAAATAATGAAGGATTTATACAATTTTTTTTTAAAAAGAAATTGTTAAAGTTTATGAAGGACAAACATATGTATGTGATATAAAGCTTCCTTAGTTGACCATGGAACGCCAACGAAAAAATAAAAATAATTTTGTGGTAATTTTTTCCGAATATTAAAGAAGATGAGAAGAATTTGCGAGAAAAATTCTGTAATTTTGCATAATTAAAAGGAAATGTAAAAATGTTATAACTTTTAGCAATTCTAGCCATGTAATAACTAAGGTAAAAGCAGACACCACATTATGCTAAATTACTATATGAGTATTTACATACGCAGTGTAAACTAATTCAGTTTACTAATAAGATAACAACACAATTGAATTTTTACATAATAAATTACCACATTCACATAAAATATAGTATATTCATGTCCAGAATTCTATCATATATTTAAATTAAAAACAGTAAGAATAACTGATATAATTTGGGTGGTGAGTTTGGATGTTTGAGTATTAAAAAAGACAGTTGAATTTGTTAAAAGAAAATCGGCATTCACTATTATAGTGAAGGTAGATGAAATTTCTTAAGTGTAACAAAGTACTCTAGATCTCAATTAAAATCAATATGTGTATATATTAAACTAAGAAAAAGCAATGATTGTTGTAGTAATAGAAAATGAACTTGAAATTGAACTTGATTGTTGCTGGATCTTAGTTTATTCAGTTGCTCTTTTAAATTCTACTATATGATTCGCTGGAGGAAACATTTTTGGTGTAATAAATTGCACATGTTGTTATATATACATACACTTGATATTCTGATGGATACCATGTATATGCGAAGATTACGTAAACATTAATTATATAAATCATAAATGTGTAAATACTGGTTAAACTGTATACCTTTTTAATGTGCGGAAAGTTTACAACTTGAGAGTATATTGATTTTGCAGAAATAGTTGTTACATAATACTATTCTTTCACCAAAATATTGTTTTAACGACCCATTTATGTAGTTATTTTATAATATAATGTGATTAGTGTAGTGGAGAAGTGGTTATATTGGGGCATTGTGGATGATTTGTCAAGGGAGATGTGAAGTAGTGTGAAGAAAAATAAGGATTGTTGATGGTAGTGGGAAAACGTGTGTGAAAATGACAATTGAAACAATTGCTTATTCAAAAATCTAAAAAACAAAACTGTTAGTATACCAATTAATTGAACAGCAATCAACAAAATAGGAAAATGCAAACGCTAAGGCTAAAGAGGCTTAAAATTTGACTATAACCATAAGAAAATTGTGCAGCTTATTATTTCATTGCCCTTATGTAGAGTTGAAGTGTAAGTGAATTATAATTGTGAAAATAAAGTGATGCGTAGGTTTACACGTTCAAATAAACATAACGTATATACGTCGTATCTGTTTAATTATTATCTGAATGATGTGTAAAAAATAAAAAAGCAGTTACTGACTTTGCAACAAACTTGTCATAACGTATACTTATAATCCAAAACGACATATAGAATAGCGAATTAAACAGATGGAAATGGTAGTGTTATATGTTTATATTCGATAATTTTTTTTAATACAGTTGATTATGTATGGTGGCGAAGTAAATACATAATGAATCGCAAAGTTTGGTAGAAGGAAAAATATGAGATGATACAAATATGTTCTTCATAAGTAAGAAAGTACTAAAATATGTTATAACAACATGATTTTTATCGCTAACTGTTACATATGGCAAGATCAAAACTGTTTTCTTCTTTACATACATTGCTTCGATATTATTTCCGGAAATCAGTGCATTCAAATGTTCTTGTACAACTTTAGGGGACATGAACTGTATTTTTGTGGTCGCTACCATGTAGAAGACATCTGCCAACAAACGTGGTGATCTAGCAGGACGACCAGATCTTTCAAAGTAATTGAGGTTATAGACTCCGCATAGATACATGAAATATTAGGAAGATGAGAGTGTTTCAGAAATACAAATGATTTACCGGGGAAATGTTCTGCTATTACTCAACATTATAGTAAGTTAAGAGTTGATGAACTTTCAGTTAAAATATACTACAACAACTGATGCCTCTGTACAGTTACCTCATTCGTCCTCCCATTAGTATATTCATTGAGACTCTTCTTGTAGTGAACACCAGTTGGCCTGTGAGAGCCTGTGTAGAAGGATTGTATTTTCTGGCTGTTGAGCTCACACGCAATTAGTAGTTTAATAATGTCATCTCATAATAATGGAATTACAGAAAATATAAAAGTGATGTGTACAAAAAGCAGACATTAGAGTTCACCAACTTTGTAATTATGGTGAATTATCTGTAAATTTTTATTCTTACACACTTTGCATTCAATTATTCAAACCACATGAAGTGCTACATTGTCATCTATAATGGTTTAAATATTACAACCGACAACAATCGCATAAAAAAGTGAAGAACATTCATCATAAATTATAAAGGCTTCAAAAAAGTAAATGTTCGAGTGTAAGCTTGGAGAATTCTTGCAATATTGTTAATCTTTAAAATACTAAAGTAATTAATTTTTATAATGTTAAGATAAACTGTTAGAAACCTTCACAGAGTGAGTCTTTGGTGGTCAGTCCCTTGTAGAATGCGGGTGCCAACAAACGTGAGAGGTAAGCAGCAGGACAAACTCCTGCAAAGTGAAGGTTGGGTATATCGTATTGACAAATAAAATGACAAGCTTCATGAGGCTTTAAGCGAGAATCAGGGTATGTAAAGAACACAATTTACAGCAAAATAAAGTATATCAAAGAAGTAGAAATCCAGTACTAATAAAATCAAAATTGTATTTAGCTTCACTAATTTCAATATCCATTATATAACATTAATCTCAACCACTAAGGGTAAATATTTTTAAAGTGCAATTTCCACAAGCCAAGAAAAGATATCCAATAGCAAAACTGATTTTTTGCTTGCAATTAATCAACTATTGAAAAGAATCAATGTGTAATATTGACTTAGTTAATTGCTTCGGGAATTGTACTCATACTTATCTTTGATTGCAAGTGTTATTTTCAATTTTCCCAAACATGAGCTATAAATAAAAAATAGGAGAATAAAAACTAAACAGAGAATACATAAAAAAACTAACAAATTCCTAGCACTCAGAAAGGCTCAAATTTTGTACATTTTTTATTTTTCTCATTTTAAATGTTAATTCAAAGAATCATACCCTTCTTGCTCAGATTGCTCAGCGCTTCATCGCACAAAGCACATGGTTTTTTCAAGCATTCTGCTTTACCCACGAGAAGGAATGACATATTGCTTTGTGTCACTCTATTGCTTTTAACAACATTGTTTACATGTCAAAGGGACGTGTATAGTGGATATAAAGATGAACTGCATTTACACTACCATTCTTTACGTGTATAGCAGTTTCATGGCAGTTTATATGAACGTGTACAACAGTTGAATTGAACTTTTATTCGACAGTTTATGAATCCAAATGCTGTTTTTGAAAAATAGTAATAGGTATTTTTAGTTTCCTATAAATTAGGATTCTTGTCCTAATATGCCATGTGGATTGTTTTTATGAATCCAAGTGGCTTAATGAGAGGCCAATATCCTTGGCTTTTAATTAGATATAGATAGTTGCAGGTTATATATATTGTTATGCCCCGCGTAGCCTCGTCACTACTTCATCGAGGTTAGGCTCGGCACTTACCAGTACTTGGGGTCGATTGTATTGATAGTGTACTCTGCACTTCTTGTGCAGATTTTAAAGCTAGTGGTTGATCGAGATGTTGGTTGTTGTTACTACATTCAGGATACCCAAGGTAGTCCTGAAGGTGTCCGCAGGCCCTAGCGTTCCCTCATATCTTTACTTCATTTTTGTTTTACTTTCTCCGAGACAGATGCATTTTCTTTCAAACTATTACTTGTAGTATTCGTAGACAGTTCTTGAGTTATGTGTCACGACCCTGAATCCGGTCGTGATGGCGCCCAGCACATTGCTAAGCCAGTCTGACCAATCAATAACAATAACGGAGCTAGAAGCTCTCTTTATCCCATTTAAGCATATCAAGTCATAAACAACAGTGATATATATATATATATCAAACAGGGAACCAAGTCCCAAAACATACCAACTCCCATAGACCGAAGGGTCAAGAGTCATGAGCCTCTACAGAGTATACAGTGTGTAAATAGCGAATATAATTGTGCACAAGTGTGGGATGATCAGAACAAAATATAGACAAACTGGAGAATCAGGTCCTGCGAACGCTGGCAGCTACCTCGACTGTCCAAAAGCACTCCCGAGCCGCAATGGAATCAGCTCTGCCGTAATGTACACGGATGCGCACACGAGGTGCGGAGTCGAGTGTGAGTACTTCCAACTCGGCGGTAATAAAAGTAAATAATGCCGAAGGGAAGAAAACCACGCAAGGCACTATCTCTTGCTACACAATACGGAACTATCATTAAACTTCAAAACACTATCATTTTATTCCTTTTCAGAGCATATGTGAGTAGATTATTAGAAATCTCAATTTTTTTTAACTACTTTCTTTCATTATAACATACCAATACCTGGGAGAATCTCAAGCAGTGCAAGTCAGCACTCAAATCAGCCTCTCGGGCTCAAGACTCCTTAACAATTTATACCAGGAGATCTGGTCAATAAAGCAACAAATGCACATGTGCCAATAAAGTATGAGTGCTAAAATGTTATGCCACGTAGTACACGTAAACCAATGTATGTATGCCATGCGATGCATATGACCGCTACGACGTGTAGCCCGATCTTTTGGGTACCCGTGCTCACCGGGGGTGTCCAGACTCCGGAGGGCTCCTACGACCCAAGCACAATATCAATATCACACTCGCTGCGGCGTGCAGCCCATCCATATACCCGCTGCGGCGTGCGGTCCGATCCATGCGTGTGTATGCATATGCTCGCATGAATGTCATGCCCTAACATATGGCCCTCGGCCCCAATCGATCTAACAAATAATCAAGAAAGCCTACGGGCAACAATATCATATTAGCTCACAACTAAAAATGTTATTAAGACATTGTTCAAGTTTTTCATAACCTTATAAAAATGGTGAATAGCCATAATTTCATTTTAAACCTTAAATTTAGAATAAAATATGCACGGTGTTATCAAAACGGTGATACCAATCCTTGAAGGATTCAAATAATTGGCACGAAGCCCAAACATGATAATTAGTCCAATTCATTTTAACAATTAGGTGTTATTATTTATTACGCGGCACGAACCAAGGCACGATCCCCAATGGTGCTCTACCCCACGCCCGTTATTCGGCGTGCAAGTCACCTCAACACAGCACTAAGATGTGCAAGTCCGGGGTTTACTAACCCTCAGGACATCATTTACAAGTATTACCCACCTCGAACCGACGAAAATTCATGCCCGCGACGCCTTAGCTCCTCGAACCGGCATCCACGCATGTCCAAACTAGCCAAAATCAATACAAATATATCAAAATAGGCTAATGGAACATAACCCAATCGAAAGAACTCGAAAAATATCAAAAATCACGAAATTTGCAAAACCCGAGCCCCAGGCCCACATCTCGAAAAAATTCGAAACTCATATTTCCAGAACCCTCGTCTCGCCACGAGTCCATACATATAAAATTTACCAAAATCGGACTTCATTTGCCCACTCAAATCGGTATTTTTCTTTAATTTAGGCTTAGGGCTCAAACCCACCTTTAATCTTCCATTTAGAGAAATTTAACCAAGGATTTCATGATGAATGATGTAATTAAGCCACAAAACTTACCTCCGACGAAACCCCGATGATTTCCCGGCAAATCTCCCGTCAATACTTCTCTTGTAACTCAAAAATGGGGGTTTTGGGTATGGGGTTCGCGACTGGACTGTTCTGTTATATTAATTCACTGACTGCCAGGCGACCTTCTGCGATCGCAGCCCCAAGCTCGCGATCGCGATGAACAAATTCACCGGACCCCAAAATTACTCTACGCGATCGCGACACTCCCTACGTGATCGCACTGACTCATGCCTCAACACTACGCGATCGCGTGAAACCACCCGCGATCGCACTGCTCTAAATCCCAGACTTACGCGATCGCACACTAAACATCGCGATCGCGATGCACAACCAGTCGACCTTACGCGATCGCATCACTCCTTCCGCGATCACGAAGAACAATTTTCCGGCCTCATTCCAATACATTACGCGATCGCAGTCTCCCCCTTGCGATCGCAGAGCTTCCCATCTTTACCCTACGTGATCGCAGACCTAGCTCCGCGATCGCGAAGCACAAAAATCTTCTGCACTAATTGTAGCAGAAACAGCAGTGCCTTTGGCACAAATTAGGTCCGTTTGGACCCCCGAATTCATCCCGAGGCTCCCGGGACCCCAACGAAAACCACCAACATACTCCAAAACACGATACGAACTTGTTCCAATCATAAAAACACCATCCTAAATATCAAAATCACCAATTACACACGGATTCAAGCCTAAGTTTCTTCAAAATTTCCGAATTGCTCATTCAATCAAAAACCCGACCAAACGATGTCCGAATGACCTGAAAATTTGCAGGCATATCCAAAATCACCTAACGGAGCTACTGCAACTGTCGGAATTCCATTCCGACCCCCGGATCAAAATCTCACCTACCGTTCGGATTTCGCCAAAATTCAACCTTAGCCAATTCAAGCTTATTTCTACACCGGATCTCCAAATTCAATTCCGATTGCTCTCCTAAGTCATAAATGATCCCCCGAAACTAGTCGAATCATCAGAATCCGATTCCGAGCATTCTAACTCAATAGTCAACTCTAGGTTGACTTTTCATATTCAAACTTCCTTCAAACATGCTATTTACTTCATTTTCCATTCAATTCACTGCTAACTCACCCGATAGGCTCTAACGCTGATATAAAAGCATAAAACATGTAATTACAACATGACGGGGTGGTAATTCCCGTAACGATAGGCCGGGTCGTTACATTATGACACCAGTTTTAGGTGGTATTTGCTTTTATTTTTGTTAATAGTATAAGAGTAATTAGTTAAATCGTGCACTTTCATTTTTAATTCCGTTGATTTAGAAGATTAATTATAAATGAACAAAGGAAAAAGGTGTAATATTCTGTAACATTGGCTTGCCTAGCGAGTGCAACGTTAGGCGCCATCACGGTCCCGGAGGTGGAAATTTGGATCGTGACAAAGCCCTACAAACCCTAGCTCAATTGTGAATTCATTGCCTATATCTATATAGAAAGCAAGTCTGAATCATACCCTGACCAAGTGTGCAGTTGATTCTTTGTGTACACAACTTTAAGAAGTGTAACCCATTCACCTTCATAATTGAATACTAAATCAACTAAGACCATCTCTAATAATCTAGTAAATCTAGCAAATAAGAACGGTTAACAAACAGTAAAAGAACCAATATAAGCTGAAAGTAACAAAAAAGGAATATTTATAGGAAAAAATGACATGTGAGACAGAGGTCCTATGAATAAAGAAATACAACATGTATAAAAGAATTCATAAAAGGTTCAGTTTGGGGGCACCCCTTCGTAAAGAATTCACATATTGAGCAAACATGCACTTAATGAAGCAGTTATATTCAAGGGTCCTACATTTAGGACTACCTTAGCTAATAAACAAAGAAAAATCACTGAACTCAGTCAACATCACAGAAAACTAAGGCATTTTTCCACTAAGCCAAAAAATAAATCATAATCCACATAAGAAACCACCTCTGAGAAAAAACCCTAAATCAAAAGACAATAAATTCACCTTGATATATACCCATACGCATTTATTAGCATAACTAAAGCATATAACTACTACAAATCGGGACCACATCAAAACTGAAACATGCAACAACTACGAGAAGATAAACTATAAAGTACATACAAAAAAACAAAGGATAAAGCTTAGATGTAGTCCAAATTGAAACCCTAGACCAAAAAAATAAGAATAATATAATAAATAATTAGTAAAATTTATCAACAAATACAAAAATAAAGCAATTTAATGAAGAAAAAAATAACATTTACAACAAGATCATATATATCGGCATTTGGAGTCATTACTACCGTCGGTCTCTTAGAGCTTCGAGAGAGTGAAAAGAAAAAGGGGAAATTGAGGTTAGGTCTGTAACAATTGATATTTTAGAGAAGGGTCTAGTATTTTAAGGTCGGATAATGGGTTGGATCAGATTATATTAAATCTAATCGGATAAATTTGGTGTTGCCACGTGGCCCATCCTTAAAATAACGATACTTGTGTTTAACATTATAACGTCAGGGGATTTAATGCTCTACTAGTGTACCGACTTATTTAAACTATTGATGATCGTAGAGGGACATATGCCCTTTGCCGTTATTGCAATGTCCTCGTATGTTATAAGACAATTCTTACTGGTTAAACTTTTTGAATTGAGTTAAGCTCAAGGTTCAATTTCTCAAACACTTCTGATAGCAAGGCTAAAGGAAAGAAAGAGCTGGGAAGAACTAAATCTTCTACCATTAAAATATGTAAGGTAGCGGCTCGAGGATAAACTATTAGTTCCCTTCCTTGTTCTCGTTAGAATAAGCTGACTGAAATTCTGAATCAAGCAAATTTAGTTTGATGTAAATATAAATCGATTTTAAATTGAAGAAGATGAATTGAACAAAATGACATGGGACAAAAGGATAACGACATAGAAAAGTGCACTTCCAAGAAGGAGGTAAACAATAAGAACATTAACCTTTCTCCAGGGTCAGAAAATTTGCACTATCATCACAAAACTTCATTCAGTCAATAATTAAGTTGTCACATTTAGAACATTCAATAACCAGCTCTCCTGAAATAAAACTATCACAAGAGTATTGGTGAGGAGGAGGAATTACTAAAACAAAGGTCAACTATAATTCTTACCTCGAACAAATACTATCATAACAATATTCTTATAGAGGTTCAATAAGAACAACGTGAGTCTTATTCATTTGGGTGAAAGTCTTAATACTTCCAAACTGGAATTGAAGGAAAGAGGAGCTATCAACACTGTTATAAGCCATACGCAAATAAAAGTTCCTTAGAGAGATGAACACACATCGAATGTGTTCAAAGGTGTATTGCTATTTGCATAAGGCAAAACCCTTAAAAAAATCCCCAAACTAGGCACATATTATTGGTTACATCCTTGAACTATTCGTGATTTTAATTACTCCTTATATTTGATTATTTTATAGTTGTTACTCCCAGGAAATTGGCGTACACTCGCATGCCACGTGGATTTTTCTGCCCATGTGCCATTTTTTGGAATACTAAATTTTTTTTTACCTTTTTAAGTATATCACTTTTTTAGCTAATCTTTTACGGATAATATTTATAAGAAAAAATGCATAAGTATCCCCCTGACCTATACCCGAATTCCTAGAATCCTATTATCCCCCTCCCCCTCCCTGTCACACCTCCTTTTTCCGCGAACCCGCGAGGGCGCGAGTGGAGTTTTTCCAATTAAAGGACAATCGACACGGGATTTATTTAATTAATTCAGAGTCGCCACTTGGGAGATTTATGGTGTCATCGATTTATTTTTAAAATCCCAAATCGAGGAAATAGACTTTATTTAAAAGTTCGCGAACCAGAGATTCTATGTAAGGAATTCTGTTAACCGGGAGAAGGTATTAGGCATTCCCGAGTTCCATGGTTCTAGCACGGTCGCTCAATTATCATATTTGGCTTATTTATCTGATTTTAATACATTTATAAAATTTTGTATATTTTATTTTGGCGAGGCTAGCCTCATTTATTTTAAAGGCCTAACCTAAAGTAAACTACGCTTTTTTTTTTGGGAACACCGCAAAATTCGCTACACGGTCGGACCCGAAGTCTAAATCTTTTAGATAGCTAATTATTTAAGGGCCCCGCAAAGGTGTGTTTAATACGGAGAGGCTCATCTCACGTTTTATTTCAATTTAAAGATATCCTAAAGCGACTATGATCCTCTATATTATTTGTCTCTAATAACAAAGTCATCCTAATTAATTAACATAGCAGTCTTAACAATTAACTTTTTCTTAATCGTATTCAAATTCCATTCATCTTTGGGCTTGGATATGATACGTACGGCAAGGCCATAAGAAATGGAAACCCGCATATCACTTGGGGTCTAATCCTGAGCCGTCTGCCGAGTTATTCAAGCCAATGGGCTGGCAACGAGTTAAATACAAAATCAGATGGATCAAGCCCAATGGCTATTGGCACTAAGAGAGTTTAATTCCAATAATGTTAACAATCATTATAATAATATACATATACCCAAACTAATGACACTTTAGCCATGTGAAATTTCAGTTTCCATGTTCTATTTATCTATCTACTGCATGTCTTTTGACTTCCGAATATATCTTAAACAAGACTCGAAGGCAATGCTAATATCGGTTCACGTTACTAGACCAATACTCATAGCTTCCCGATATTGCTCATATGTGTTCCAAGCTCATGTTACTAGACCAATGCTAGAGCAATTTCTGCTTTTAACATAATCCTCGCAATCGAAATAGAAAACTAATAGGCATAAACCCTAGGTAATATTTTTCTATTCTTTCAGTAATATATGAATGAATCCAATGAGCACAATAATGTATTACATTCTGCTAAATTATATGAAATGAATAACAGTCCATCAGTCCCTATTAATTACAAACACAGTTCAGGTTCAATACACTTCCAGTGGTTTTTTAAACTAAACAGAACGCTTTTTTGTGACTTCAATTCACTTCAAATGTTTGAGTTACACCATAACGAGTTCAATAGTGTACCTGGAATTTGAAAACCGAGAAATGAAGGCAAAGTCAGCAATAACCCTCGGCGAACTAACAGCGAACAACAACAATAACAGCAACCAACGGTAATCCCAGCAAAACAGCAAAGGCCAGTCTCGGCCAAACAGTTTCAGCAGAAAACTTCCAACCCAAAAACGGCAAATCAGCAATTAAACAGTAACCCTAAGAAAATCTAGTAATAGTTTCAAATATCAGCTTAGAACTCCAAAACCAACAGACCTAGGAAGTGAATGACTCGAGCCCAGTCAGTTTTAACTATGGCAGCGATTAAAACCCCAAAACAGACCCAGAATCTCTCCCTACCACCCTCTCTTTCTGAGTTTATATTTCTGTTTGTCTCCTTATTTTGTTCCCCCTCCTCTATTTATATCCAAACCTTTTTACATTTTCCAGCTCCTAAAAGGATTTTAACAGGGTGTTCATCCACTAGTAATCCCCTTTTTTTATTTAAATCTTTCACTTTTCAGCTGTATATTCCTTTCCCACATGTATCCCTTTTAGCTTTTTCATTACTTCCCCACATGTTATCTACTTTCCAGCTTGTATATTCTCTCCCCATGTGCTAGCATCTTCTTAAGTAGGTAAAATACATCTTTTATAAAAAAAAAACTCATAGCTAATTCAACTACACGGGTTCAAGTCTTATATGATCAATCAACATTCTTTCTAATATGATCCAATACTTCAAAACAAATATGCTTTAACCAAATTACACACAAATACACCAATGATTCCAATGTTCTGTTTTTAATGATCGAGCAAATCAGAATGATCAACAACAACTCAAGAAAAATAGCACTCGAGATTCTTTTATGCACATTAAAAGTAAACAGCAAGAGAAAAAGCATGAATGCGAGCCATTTCAGTTTTAGCATGTTCAGAGGTGAGTACAAGCAGAGGGAAATCCCAACAGTGAACTCCAAAAAAAACCAGAAATAGCTATTGAAATCCGTAATTAAATTGGAACCGCTACGGAATCCACAACGAACAACAACGATGACAAACTCGAACGATGAAACTTGAATCGATAGAAATCTCAATCAAACTCAAATAACTTAGTCATACGACTAGATGACAACCTCCTCACAAATATGAAAACGCTCAAACCACAATACAAGTATAACTTCAAATTCATGTCATCAAATCCATGAAACTAAAAAGGAGAGAGGAATTAACAATAACGAGGACTTCATAAACAGACCACCGTAAATAACAAGGACCTCGAATAGAAAAGATCTCAAAGCGCACCTCGACGGAACCTCATCAACTCAAAGCGTTGATTCTCTAATGGAGACTTCGACTCGAATTGGCGAGCAAACGAGGACCTCGAATAGAAACTAGACCAAATTGCCAGGAACTCAGAAAAACTCCAACACGAACCTAAATTGGACTTTGTTTCTACCCGTGAAAATTGAAACACAGGGAATACAAGAGGTTAGAAGAAGAAGGGATGTGAAAACGAGGTCTGTTTCGAGTCCGCCTGGGTCACTGCCGGTTTGAAGAATTATTGTCGGACTTCCGCCGAGTTCGCTGAGCAACTGGAAAAGATGATGGGGTCAGTAGGGTTACCGGTGGTTGTGGTGTTGTATTTTCTAGTGGGTTATGGCGGAGACGAGGTGGGGGATGAAAGGGGGTCGGCGACTTGGAGGAGATGAAGAGGGGGCGGTTGTTTGGGTCTCTAGGGTTAGGAAAAATGGAAAATCAGAGAAAGGGGGGGTTGTTTGGTATTGGGCAAGTCGGTTTGGGTTATCATTTGGGCCGGTTTGGGAAGAGGGTTGGGTCTGGTAATGGGTAAGGGAGATTTGGGCTCCATTATTGGCCCAGTTCCGAGTTCTTCTTTTATTTTGAGTTTGTTTCTTTTATTTTACTTTTCTAAATTAATTTTAAAATGTAAACCAAAATCCTAATGCTAGAAACTGTAAAAAAAAAAATCCTAATTAATTCCCAAATAACAAATTGCTGCTGGATAAAATTATCATACGTTTACAAATTAAAACAAAATTACACGATTGGACCTTAAATGGTAAAAAATGCACAAGATATATATTTTTTTTTGTTATTTTTCATTTTCGTGAAACCGACTTAATTACTCTAAATCACAAACATGAATTTATATGAAAAATGCAAACATTTTTATGTTTTATATTAATTTAACCAATAGACATGCACACACAAAAAATGCAAAATAATAAGAGAAAAATAACACAAAAATCACAAAAATTATGCACAACACAAAATTATTTTATTTTTTGATTTTTTGGGAGTAATTCTCATGTAGGGCAAAAATCACGTGCTTACACTCCCCAACTTATTTTAAATGTAATTATTTGCACCCTTAAAGCTGACAA
Organism: Nicotiana noctiflora; assembly: GCA_032618575.1. Classification (NCBI taxonomy): domain Eukaryota; kingdom Viridiplantae; phylum Streptophyta; class Magnoliopsida; order Solanales; family Solanaceae; genus Nicotiana; species Nicotiana noctiflora. Next base: position 10,645 of record JASVEL010001984.1, on the reverse strand, counting down.
CCAAACTCTTGGCAAGTGGTGAGCTACACGCTCCCCCATATGTATTTTTAGTACTTTTTATTCTTTCTTTCTTTTTCTTATTTGTTATTATTCTCATTTTATTTGTTACTTTATTCTCTCTCTTTTTGTTTTGGTCACCGACGTTATAAAATGGTGGTCGTCGGAATTTTACAAATATCATTTTTCCGGTGATTTTTTTTTCCGGCGACAGATTTTTATCCAGATCTAAGTGTGTTTTATTTATATATATAAAAGATGAGAAAACTTTTTCCAGTTAAAATTTCAATATATTAATTTTTTCCGGCGTGGGAAAGTTTTCCGATGATGAATTTTTTTCCCCCAAATTTGAGTATATTTTGCTTTGCTTATGAATAGATCCTTTTGAGAGTTTAATTTGTGTGTGAAAGAAAAAAAATAAAAGAAAAATGATTAGACAAAGTCACCGGTGAATGAATATCTACCAGAATTAGAGAACAAAGAGAAAAAAAGTAAAGAAAAAAGGAAGAAGGGGAAAAAAAATTAAGAAAAAAATGGTGTGAAAGAACAAAAAATTAATCTGAAAATCATTTTTTCCCTTCTTCTCACTCTCCTTTGGGAGAGTGAAATGCACACACTCTGCCACTTCAGTGCTCAAGGTGCAAATAGTTCCATTTAAAATAAATTTAGGGAGGTAATAGGATTCCCGGAAAGAAAAAAGGTGTAGTTGAGAATCCGGGTATAGGTTAGGGGGTACTTGTGCATTTTCCCTATTTATAATAAAAGTACATTATTTAGACTATTTTTTATTAGGCTAAAAATAATAAAATTTTAGTTATTCTTTTTTGAGATCGACCCAAAATTAAAAATTTATACAATTGAAATAAATAATTATTTGCAACAATAGAAGAAATAAAAAAAGTATACAATTGCAAGTTCACTGTTTTGGCTATACCTTTTTTAGTTGATAAAATATAATGGAGTTGTAGCCAGTTTTATTTACTGATTTAACTCAAAAATAAAATACACAATTAAAATAAATAGCAGTTATATCAAACGAAAAAAATAACAAAAAATACACAACTAGTACTCCATTATTTTGCTAAAAGTTTTCTATTTGGCATTGATGGAAGTCCAACCAAACTTTTTACAAATTTAACCAAAAAAAAGAAGAAAAAAGAAAAAAATATGCAGTTAGAACAAATAGACATTATATCTATAGAAGAAATAAAAAGAATAAAAGTAAGAGTAAAGTCCATACAAATAAGATGAAGCAATACGAAATACATACTTGTAGCAAATAAATCATTATATATCACTATATGACAATTAAAAATTAAAAAAAAAAAAAAACTACTTGGAAGCCAATTTCTCGATTTTTCTTCATTCTCACACGCCTAAAAAAAGAGTGCACCATACACTTTGCCACATCAACGTCCAGGCGGTAAATACTCTCAAAAGGCCAAGTTCAAGGGATAACTAAGACCACAAATAGTTTAGGATTGTAACTATTAATTCGTGCCAAGTTTAGAGAGGTTTCTAAGGTATTCTGCCTATACATAAACCTATACAAACATGTGCAAAATAAAAAAGTTTCCCATCCTACAGTTTAAATGAAATACAGAATTGCATCCTTCTCAACAAAGATGAAATACAGAATTGCACTACAACAAAGGAACCTTAAGGAACGTGCAAAGCTCAGAAATAACATAGCATGATACGCAACCGGCAACACAATCATATGCTGTTCTTAGATAAATATAAGAAAAAGATAAAAAAAACTAGAGTTTATACTCATATAAGAAGGGGCATGCAGGGAAAATTAATGAGGAAATGCCTTATTACGATCCCATGCATATAGAGCTTTTATTTCATGATGGTTTCAGCTTGATCAGTAAGAAACAAAGAGCATGAGTATCTGCAGACGCAAGGCATAAGCTGCGCTATCATCTCTAGACGAAAACACATATCAGTAGCTTGTCATTTCGAACCCATTGACTGTGAAACCTCCATCAACTGCTATAACTTGCCCGGTGATGTACGATGCTCCAGGTAGACAAAGATAAGCTACCAGGGATGAAACTTCTTGAGATTCTCCAGGGCGTTTAAGGGGAGTTCTAGATATTACTCCATCCAAAAATGTTTTATTTTCAAGCAACTGCAAAAGAAAGACATAAAATTCAGCAAAAATTGGAGAATATGTGGTTAAGTGAAAAGATTCAGTAACATCAACTCCAGAAACAAATCTCTCAAGATGCTACTGCGCAGTGCTCACATATAAAATCCTGAAGCATTCTCCACAATAAACGAAATTGTCTCCAATAAGATACGAATCATCAACATGCTTTGACAATACATACAACCAAAAGAAGCTTTAGTCTTTGAAAACATTGCAATCATGACATAATTCTCTACACAAAGAAAAGTCAGCAAATACAATTTTTCCTGTCACATTCAGGGGATTTTTTCCTTTTGGGAAACAAAAAGATACTAAAAGATAGGGTTAATACCATTTCCAATCATTTTCCACTTCTATAAATATTTTACCACAGTTAAATATGCTTAACAATATAAGAACATGAAATAAGATAAACTTCATGCACAAAAAAAAGTATGATTTCAAACGAAAAATTTGTTGTCAAAGGCGAAAAGTTTTAAGAAGTGCTCCATGTCTATTGGGGCTTTATTAAAGTGTGGGCTTTAGCTTAAAAAAGTGCAATGAAGTGAAAAAATAAAAAATATATATGTATTTAAGAAAAAAGTAACAAGTTCATTTGTAATGTTTTCCTTAACTTATTTGCCGGTAATATTTGTTGTTTAGTACCGCTTTAATCAAGATAGAGTTCATGGGCAATGAGGCACGGTACCTTAGTGCCTTCCCTACATTAAAGCATAGCTTAAGCGAATGGAAGCACGCTCCCAGAGTTTTTCTGAGCTTAAGGGCTTAAACGCGCCTTAAATGAGCCTTTGACAACACTGGAAAATAATTGAAAAATAGATCTAAAGACCTGGAAAAAAGTATGATTTCAAAATAAAAATATGTTGTCAAAGGCGAAAAGTTCTAAGAAGTGCTCCGTGTCTATTGGGGCTTTATTGAAGTGTGGGCTTTAGCTTAAAAAAGTGCAATGAAGTGAAAAAATAAAAAATATATATGTATTCAAGAAAAAAGTAACAAGTCCATTCATAATGTTTTCCTTAACTTATTTGCCGATAATATTTGTTGTTTAGTACCGCTTGAATCAAGATAAAGCTCATGGGCAATGAGGCACGGTACCTTAGTGCCTTTCCTACATTGAAGCATAGCATAAGCGAGTGGAAGCACGCTCCCAGGGTTTTTCTGAGCTTAGGGCTTAAACGCGCCTTAAATGAGCCTTTGACAACACTGGAGAATGATTGAAAAATAGATCTAAAGACCTGGAAAAGCACAGTAACTATTCGCCATACGCTATTCCTTTTCCAAATGAAACACTGAAAATCATGAAATTCTTTTAAGGGTATATATGAATACAAGTGCTTTAGCAGATTGCCACCAGTTATTTACTCAACATCCAATACATTCCTTAAATGAATGCAACAGGAATACAAGTTGTATAAAACAATATGCACAAGATCCAATAGATATCACCGAGGGGTGTCGTGGGATGAATGAGATCCCTCTACCCTTGACCGGAGGTCTCAAATTCGAGCCCTTAGAATGAAGAAACCCCTTGTAAGGAATGGTTCCCCCCCTTTAACGGGCCTAGGCGGTGCGAATCCAGACCAATCAGGTTAGAGGGTTCCAAAGACCGGATGGTTAATCCAAAAAAATGAAGATCCTTCCGACGATATACATAATGAAATTAGGTAGTTATTATAAAGCTCATGACAAGCTATTTTCACATTTATGATACACCATGTAAGTTCATGCTAAAATATACAAGACTTACTATCAATACAGTTAACTTGAGTCTATAAGTTAGATGATGGCTAAGCCATGATCTTGTGCAATGGCTGTTTTTCGATTTGACCTATGCCACTTTGTGCAACAGGCACAGGTATTCTTTAGCAAACGGCAAAAGAATAGTTTGCTATGTGCTCATTGTGTGGCATGCCGTATATTTAGTTTTTTTCTCACGGCTGTAAAAACTCTTAAAAGGTCATTTTGTGAGCCTGTTGTGTAGTCTGAACTGCAGCATGCACCAAACACAACTTGAGAGAATTAATAAATGAAAAACGTGTAAATCCTTCGTGTGGGCCTCGGCGAAATAAAAGAAATGTTTTGCCTCGGGTAACTTGTACCTCCAATCGGCAAGTACTTACGTGATGAGATTCATAAACACAAATGCATAAGCAAGATTAAGAATATTACATGTTCTACCAAAGACGTCCTTATATACCACGGGGCAACACCATTAACCCGAATGCTATCTTTTGCCCATTCACAAGCCAGATTTCGCGTGAGCTGATTCATTGCCCCTGAAGTTAGCAAAGAAGAAAAAAAACTCAACACTCTATCGTCAATTGTTTAACAACTCAAAAGAGTGATAGTATTAGTACAGCTAACCTTTTGTTGCTCCATATACTGAACCAGAGGAGATGTGCACCATACCAGCAACAGAAGAGATAAAGACAACAGATCCATTTCCAGATGCTTTCAAAAGAGGGTGAGCAAGTTGACACAGATGGTATGCAGATTCTAAGTTGGTACTAAGCAGACGGGCATATTCTTCAGCAGTATAATCGGTGGTGGGCTTCCTAATGTTTGTCCCCACATTGTTTACCTATGGCCAGAAGATATGACAATTATGTGGTTCAAAAACATTTACACTGTCTGAAAATTGGGCCATCTGAAAACAGAAACATACATGTACAAGAGCAACAGATTGGGAATCAACAGTTTCTGTAGGACTTCTGTTTTGCACAAATAACAAGTAAAAATCCTTATGAAGCTTTAAAGGATCGCATTGGAATTTAGAGTTTGAAAACACATGCGACAACACCATTCAAATGAGAACCTTAACAATCACATATATAGTCTAAGAGAACCTATAATATTAATGCTAAGTAAGCTCTTTTCTATCTATATGTCTAATTCTTTCTTAAGCCAGTATTAACCAGTGATAAATCGTGGTGCATGTGCACCCTTCCTATTGGCCAAAATCCTGAAAAATATAGACATAATATGTTTAAAATGGCTATATATCATTACTATGCACCCATGTGCATGGCGAATTGAACGGTGCCCTGATTTAGCTTAGGTCACTGAAGACTCTGTCACTCATCAATCACTGTAAAGCATCTCTTTGCAAGAATCATACCCATGTTTTACATGTGTGACTCCTCTTTTTATGTTCTTATCTTTTCTTTCTTCCTGAAAAAGCTAATCTCGACATCTTCTTTGAAAAAGTTTAATTTTCATCCAATAATATAATTGATAGATGCGCTTTCCTGACTTGTTAACATTTTGTCTCCCAATTCAGCTTCTAATTTTACTTAATAGATTGAATTAAAAGAAAAATCAAATTCTCGGGTTGATGATCAGTTTATTTGCATATGAATCAACAACTTAGTAACCCAAACAGAGCTCAAAATTGACCAAACTGACTCATATACACTCATATTTTTGCGGCTAGTGGCATGCCTATATTAAGGAAAAGATGGTGGTACACCCATGGTTTCCAGATCATGGATCCACCAGGTGTTAACAATGTTGAGATTCGCTAAATTGGTTCCTGATGGAAGTCACATATAAATTGAAATACTACTCATAGTTCAAACAATCGAGCTCCGCAACTACTAAGTGTTAGCATAAAGTTTGGCTTTTATTCAGTTTTAAAGCACTACAATACAATACTCTCTATCCCAATTATGTGACTTTTTTGTTTTTAGTTTGTCACAAAAAGCATGACACCTTTCTATATTTAGTTAACTTTCAAATTTGATTTATAACCACACAAATATTTATGCCTTATTTTAATCCACAAGTTTCAAAAGCCTTTCTTTCTTTTTAACCATTTTTTGGCAGATTTTGACAAAAATCTTCAAATCCCAAAAAACAACTATATACATAGTTTTTGAAATTTTTTACTCACAAAACTTAAAATTCTTTTCAAGTAAAAAGATGTCCAAACACAAGTTCAACTTTCAAAAAACCATTTTCCATCTCACTTTCAGAAACTTATTTTTCCAAGTTTCAATCAAGTCTATGTCCAAAAGCGAGGGTGTAATAGAAGAATCGGGGTTATAGAACTAACAAGAATGTTCAGCTTTCCGTCGAAAGCAGAGGAGACATTTTCCATGAGCTGAACTCTCTGCTCCCTTGAAGAAGCATCGCAAACAGAACCCTTGACTTGAAGACCTTTTTCTGCCCACTCTTGCAAGCGTTCGTTGAGCTCTGCTTGATTCCGCGAACAAGTATACACTGTCGCACCCAGTTCCGCTAGTTCCTCCACAACCGCATACCTAAGAAAATATGGCCATAAATTGAGGAATTTAAACGCAGATACATTTACAAAAACAAAGATTTTGGAGTTCGGCTTTACCCAATTCCACGAGTGCCGCCGGTTACGAGGGCGGTAAACCCTGAAAGAGACCATCTAGAACTGCTCCCGCTACTCGCAACCTTCGCCATGAATTACTTTCTTAGAGATTTTAACTACAAATGAGGTAGAAATAAAAGGATTGTAACACTAGTTTTCAGCTTCATTCTCCAATTCTTTTTTTTTCTTTTTTCTTTTCTTTTTTTCTTTTCTTTTTTTCTCATTTTCTTCCTTTTTTTTTAAATTTTTTCTCTTTTATTCATTTATTTTTGCCCAAATGGTATTATTGTTATTTTTACCCTAACTTATTTCACACTCAAATTTGACTCCTTCAATATTTTTTTATTTTTTTAAATTTTTTGTTCCTTTTAATTCCACTTGATTGTCGTGCAAACTTTGATCTACTTCCCTACAAATATAAATACATACTCTACCATTATGAGTAACACTAACCAGCGATGGAGCAAATAAACATAATCTACCGCCACTAAATCTCCATATATACTAGTTATAATAATAATAATAATAAAATAATAAAAAATACAATAAAAATATAAGTAGCTAAAAAGACTTCTACAACCATATGATACCAATATTGTTTATATGTATACAAACGAAGTATATGATTGCTCTAGAATATTGTTACAATTTTCTGTGACTATACTATTGTACCAAAACATTAAATGTACAATAAAAATATGAGAAAATTACATGCTCACATTGCAAGCTAATATTCACAAAGCAACTTGCTTATTCCATATACTAACACATACAGTTGTATGAGTTGTTCCAACAATTGCCTATAATTATAAAAACTATTACATCATACACATAATTTATATCCATTAGCACAGAAAAATTCGAGCACTGCAAATCACGTTCATAGAAATAATTTCATAATAGAATTCACTTAAAAATACAGCCAAAACAACCCAGAAAATGTTCAAACTACCGTATGATACCAATAGGGCATATAACTATACCAACATGATATATAATTTTACTGTTTGATTTGTCACAACTATATGACTATACTACTATTACATAACACGCATGTAATAAAGAGAAGATATTTAAAAAAAATAGTGTATCACATATTAATATAATAAAGTATTTCAAGATATTGTACTATATTACTATTATTAAAAAAAATATATTGTACTAATAAATACAACTAATACAACCAAAAAATAATTCAACTAGCATATGATACCAATATAGTATATACAACATCAACAACAACCCAGTACAATATAGTACTATATCTATACTAATACAATATATAGTTGGAATACATTGTATACCAAAATGGTATATTTGTATACTATTTGAGTACACAATACAAATTCGTCTTCTTCTCTTATTCAACTACATTTCAACAAACTTCTAAAATCCACTACAAACTCTCCATCAAATTGACTAAAACTTTAGCTACAACCTCCTATCAAACTTTCCAAACAAACCCATATAGGATCAGATCAAAATAATTAAAAACTCAAACAAACCAGGTTATGAGTTTCAAGCTTCAAGGTCCTTCAATGGTGGATTTAAATTTTTGTACAATAAATCTCCAAAAACTAGTTTGGACGAAGAGAAAGAAAAAGGTATTCAATAATCAAAATATCACATGTTTATGTTTATTAGTTAATAGGGTATTCAATAGTCAAAATAGGATTTGAGAGTAATAATCTACAGGAGGAAATTCGAAATTCTCCACCAAGTTTGTTAATCAATCAACCATTCCCGAATGAGTCACTCATGCCAGTTTGAGGAATTGATGAACTTTCAAAGCCACCGGTCGCAAACAGACGTAGCTTTCCTTCTGTCTGCAAAAAAAGTTATGAGATTGGTATTGTGTGCGTTAGCGATCAGGGCAACATGGGTAGAACTAGTAAATAGTTTGGACCTGGGCATTAAACGGTAATTTAAAATTAACCGATATAAAGTGAGATTTTGTTTACAATACCCCTATGTATGTGTCTCCTTTTATTTTATTAATAATTTAGCTAATGACTTAAATGTCCATAACTAAAAATGGGTCATTACATTGAATTTGATGGTTCTTTCATTTATATATATATATATATATATATATATATATATATATATATATATATATATATATATATATATATATTTTGGGGAAATAAGATGTGGCATGCTTCAAATGCCAGCATCTCTATTTATCTTTTTCCTTGATTTTTTGGGTTTTCCATCTTATTTGAATGCAATTACTCAATTATTAGAATTATTTCCCTATACATCATTATGAGTTTTAAATAAGGGAAGAGAAATATAATTATGAGTTTAAGTAAGCATTTCATATTAAAAACGATTTGTTTCACTTCTCCAACTGTTACAAGTAATTATTATACAATTATGAGTATTAAATTGTATCTAATTATTATTTTACAATTCGCCCTTTCAATTCCTCAGTTGACATGCAACCAATTTCTAATCAATCTCTCCATATATAGTGGTCATTGGCTTCATCCCAACTAGTGGTAAGTTTCTAAATTATTTTTTTGTTACTATACATGTTGTTGAAATACCGAATAGTTTCAACAAATGTTCATGTATGCACACATATACAAGGACGATGATGATAATGTCATAAACATCTCTATCAAATTTCAAAACTAGGTGGGCAAGTTTGGCAAGCTTTTGTTTGATGGAGTTGATCCAATATTTTAGCTTTTGTTTGATGGAGTTGATCCAATGTTCTACTATGTATTGTATACAATTTTTACTTCAGCGTAATGGTTTTTATCTTTTTTTTTGGGCGGTTGTTTATGAAAATGGCGATTGTGGTAACACAAGTATTTTCTAATCTCTTTGTTATTGTTGTTGCTGTTGTTTACCAAGTAAAAAATAGGTTCTAAAAGCTATCTATTTTTGCTCAGTTTTACTAAAAGATTCCTCGGTCATCGTGTGAAGAATACGATTTGTTTGAATTTATAGAAAAATCATGTTACACAACTCTAAAACCAAATAGATATTACTATGTCAACTTTTTCATGTTTCCTCTCATTTTACCCCATTAAAGGGTGTGTGGCATCTCTGGCCAACATTAATATTTAGAGGTGTATGCAATGTGATTACAAAAAATAAATCAAATGATGTAATACCTTTTTTTCTTCTTTAATAAATTTTTTTATATAGCAATTGCATGACTGGAAATTAACTCAATAGTAAAGAAAAATACTAGAGGAAAAATAATAGGCAAAAAAATGCATGACTGGAAAATAACTCAATAGTAATGATTGTTGTTGTAGTATTCTTACTTTGCATTTCATGTTCTTTTAATTTAAAAGTTTTAGAAAATCAAATACTACTATTAGAGAAAGGACGAAGACAAATTCCACTTATTAATAAGGGATGGTTGAGGAGCTTGGGGTCGTTATGGCCATTTTTGAAAAAATTGTAACCTTTTGAACTTTCTGTTAATATATCTATATTTATATATATAATAAAGGTGGGAATGAAAAAGTTGATGTGGCATCTCTCCTAATTCAGGAAATATATTTATCTATTTTCTTAATTTTTTGGGGTTTCCTTTTCATTTTAATACAATATATTTAATTTTTGAACCCAAAAAAAAATAATTATAGCTCCATAATAAATAAGGGAAGAGAGAAAACAATAATACCATAATTGAAAGACATCCGCTTTTTAGCTACCAAATTAATCTTGACCAATTATTATATCCGTTTCGACTTTTATTATGATCCTATTATTACTAACTAATACACTAACACTAATTCTATTACAATTGCTCTGCCTAATTTTACGTTACCATTTATTCCTATTGAGTTCAATGAAAGTTACAAATTGAATTGGTTTATTATAAATATTTAAGCAAATCTTTTCCTATCACATAACTTTCGTTTGTTCTTCCTCATCAATCCTTCACTCTATAAGAAATCTTCTCTCTTTTTTTAAACTCTTTTTCCAATTATTGTATTCTTACCACAGTTATTCTGTTAGACACAAATTGTGTGCATAAACTTTTATTGACTAGGGAGTGAAGTGGAAGAGTGAGTAAGAGAAGAGCATTGATATTATTTTTGGGAATATGTGATTCAAATTCAAGTTTTCTACAGAGGTCATATTATTTTAATTGTTTGTTCCATAATTTGCTACAGAGGCTA